>RJWK010011432.1:15014-42087 GCA_004363435.1 Platanista minor | reverse complement strand
GATAAAGAAGATGTGGTACATATATACAATGCAATATTACTCAGCCATAAAAGGGAACGAAATTGGGTCATTTGTAGAGACGTGGATGGACCTAGAGACTGTCATACAGAGCGAAGTAAGTCAGAAAGAGCAAAACAAATATCGTATATTAACGCATATATGTGGAATCTAGAAAAATGGTACAGATGAACTGGTGTGCAAGGCAGAAATTGAGACACAGATACAGAGAACAAATGTATGGACACCAAGGGGGGAAAGCTGGGGGCAGGGGGTGGTGATGGGATGAACTGGGAGATTGGAACTTACATATATACACTAATATGTATGAAATAGACAACTAATAAAAAAATTTGTAGTTATACAGAAAAAAAAAGAAATAATATACTTTAGAATTTTCCAACAAAGGGATGTAACTGGAGAATTCAGGACTTGAGTCAAAACTATGGCATCAGTGGCACAGAAAATCAAGTGTAGGGAAATCAGCTTAGGCTCAGGCAGTGGTCAGTAGGAGAGGTGGGGGGAGATTCTCTGATGTGGGGGGCTGAGCTAGGGGGTGAGACCCACCTGCCAGCTCCCAAAGCTCTCACACCTACACCTTGATCCTCAGAGCACATCGAGAAGTTTCCAGGACAGGGAAACTGGGAGACCCAGAGCTACAGCAGCGGGTCCAAGGGCACACGACTAAGAAGTGTGAGGCTAGGATCCGTCCTGATGGCCTGAGCTGTCAGCAAGGTGCTTGCAGCTACACCACAAGGCTTCTGTCACAGGAAGACCCATGCTCATATTTTCAGGACCCAAGGTGAACATACACAAGGGACCTTGCCTACCGCCTGTCCCCTTCTCTTCCCACCGGACTCTCTCCAGTACCGTGAGTAGAGATCCCACCCACACCTGTGTCCCAGCACCTCACAAGCCTAAGGGAATGCACTTCTGTGATGGGGTCAGCCTAGAGAAGATGGACCTCGGGAGGCATGCCACACAAGCCCTGGGTCCTGGGTACCTGAATCAGGATTTGAGATGGGGACACAGCCTCCAGATGGGCATGTCCCTTTGATCATACAAACTTCTCACCCCCTGGGGGTGTCATGGTGGGAGGGGAGCCAGAACAGGGCTTCTAAAGTTCAGGGCAAGACCCTCTTGGCCCAGTCCACTGGGACAAAGGAAGTGATAGATGGTACTCACAGCGAGGGTATGGAGCACTGATCATTTCCAAATGTTCCGCTCCCAGCCCAAGACTCACTCTCACATCACTCTAGAAGGGCTAAGAGTTTGTGCTGTGGTGTCAGACAGTCTGGGTTCAAATCTTGTCTCCATCCCTTACTAGCTGTGTGGCTTTGGCTGAATTACTTAACCTCTCTGTGCTTCAGTTTCCTCACCTTCAAAACAGCAAGGTTCAATACTACCTTCCTCAAGGGGTGGTTCCGAGGGGTGAATGAGAAAATGCGTTGAAGGCTCCAAACCCAGAGCCGTGTACACAGAGAGCACTCAGCTACATCAGCCCAGGCCAGCCCCAGCTCTGTTGTAAAGCAGTCCCAGGAGTCAGCTAAGGAAAGACTGGTGAACGCATTCAAGCACCTCATTTATGGGCCAGCCAGATGTCTCTCTACAGCACTTTCTGGCTCTTCTGGCCAAGGGAAACAGGTCATTGTTTTGTCCTTGGTTTAGTGGAGCTCAGATTCTCATGTGGCCAGGATGCCCTGGGCTTGGGCTTCTTCCCTGAGCCACCCTCAAGAGCAGGTCACCACAGGCTCTGGAGACCGGGAGCATCCCCGCCTAGGTACTGTGGAGGATGGCAGCAGAGGGGACAGTGGGGCAGCAGCCAGAAGATTCCAGCTTGTCATCTGAGAAACCACCTCTGCATTTGCGCAGAGACCAGCAAATGCCCACAAAAATGTTCCATGCCTTCAGCAAGCCAGGGAAGCCTGGCTTTTTGTGGAGGAGGGTGGGAGGGGTGACTGGTTGCGAATGGACTCTTTCCTCTTCTCAGATTACTTTTGGATTGGCACATTTGTGTGTGTACCACAAGCCCATCTGTCATCCACCACAGAGCCAACCCTCACTCCTTCCAGAGGGTGACGGGAGCCCAGAGCCCGGCCCGACACCCCCAGGGGAGTTGTCCCTGGACCTGGGGTATCCACATCAGGATCTGTCTCACCAACGTGGCTGGATTTTGCCCCTCGGGCTCTAGTACATCTGGGAGCAGGAAGAGGGGCTTCCAAGGCTTATCCGGAGCCCCTGACTGCCTCATCCAAGTCTCCAGGACCCCAGTCTCCTTTCCTCTCAATCAGGGAAATAAACCAAGTGGCTGACGCAGGCTCCCTTCCCAGCCAGCCTGCCCTCCCCACCCTGCTGCCCAGGGCATCCCAAGCAGTGAAGTAATCCCTCAGAGTCCCAGGTTCTGCATTTGTAGATTGAGAACAATCATGATAATCATGATAATAATAATAACACCCGCTTTACCGCGCATTAGGGTCATCGTGGCAATTAAAGGAAATATCTGGCCGTGGGTTTATGATACTCTGATATAATAAATTTATATTTGGTCTTCCTGGTTCCTGGCACAGAGCTCCAAAAACCCTTGGTATATCCTGAGTGATGAGAGGAATGTCTTTTGTTATTTGTAATAAGCTCCTTTCAACCCACACCTGAGCTCATGTCACTGAAGTGACTTTGATGGTCCCCTAGAGAGCTTCAGACGGTACACAAAATATTTGCAGTGGTTATCTCTGAAGAACAGAATTAACTGCAGGTGATTTTAATTTTTTCCTTTGGCTTAATAATGTATTTTCAACTCTTAAAAATAATAAATAGGTGTCACTGTTGTAATAAGGTTGAAAGTTATTATAAAAATAATGTAGGGGGCTTCCCTGGTGGCGCAGTGGTTGAGAGTCCGCCTGCCGATGCAGGGGACACAGGTTCGTGCCCCGGTCCGGGAAGATCCCACATGCCGCGGAGCGGCTGGGCCCCTGAGCCATGGCCGCTGAGCCTGCGCGTCCGGAGCCTGTGCTCCACAACGGGAGAGACCACAACAGTGAGAAGCCTGCGTACCGCAAAAATAAATAAATAAATAAATAAAATAATAATGTAGGGAATTCCCGGGCAGTCCAGTGGTTAGGAATCTGTTCTTCAAACGTAGGGAATTCCCGGACAGTCCAGTGGTTAGGAATCTGTTCTTCCAATGTAGGGGGCACAGGTTCGATCCCTGGTCAGGGAACTAAGATCCCGCATGCTGCACAGCGCAGCCAAAACAATTAAAAAATTTAAAAAATTTTTTAGATCATGTAAAACACACAACACAGTTCCAAGTACCTAATAGGGCCTTCCTTGATTCCTCTCCTTCCTTGCAATTACATTGCAGAGGCTCAAGGAAACTTTATCCACTGTCATAGCTTCCTGAAGGGAACTAACATTCTGAAATAAGAGGAGGTTGTGAACCGGGCACTGTCCTTTCTCCAAATGCTCCCCATGGGCTCCACCTCTAGCCCCTCTCTTAGGCAGCCCCCTCCACTAGAATGCCCTTGCTGACCTTTCCCTGTTGCTACCTGTCCCCATTCTCCCTACCCTCCAGGCCAGCACAAGTCACACGTCCCCTGGGAAGCTTTTCTGGACTGCGCCTCTTTTGGATCCTGCAGGTACTTGTCTTCTGTTGAACATGTGCCTCCTTCTGCTCTGCCTTCTAGTCAGTTGCACCACCTGACTAGGAGCCCTTGGGAGGTGGCGGTCCCGTGACCGCAGCATCTCTTACCTGGCCATGCACCCCAGCACCTGGCCCAGGGCTGAGCCAGGGAGGTGCTCAGGCCCTGGGTGCCGAATTGAACGGGATGTATTTGTGGCTCTCGTGAGCCTGTATCCAGGGCCTTATTCTTCATCTTACTTCATGGATTAGGGCTCTGTCATTGCTGTACCCTGGGTTTAAATTCTGACACCGCTATCTACTAGCTGTGTGGGATTGGGCAGGTCACTCCCTCTCTAAGCCTCAGTTTCCCAATACCTGGTTATAACCCCATCCCTTAGTGTTAAAAATTAGCACTCAATTGGATGATAAATGTGTTAAATTAGATGGTAAATAATAAAGCACTTAATGCAGTGCCTGGCAAATAATAAATGTTTGCTAAAATGTAGCCACATACATGTTTTATTCCTACTTTATCATCGAAACCAGGACACTTCTGAGAATAAAAGGAGAGAGCTCTTGATAATTATGCCAGGATGACAGGCATAAACAAGGGTGGGACCAGGAAAACCTAGACATATGGTCACACTGCTTTATCCCCACCATCCACCAGGAGTTGTCTGTGCCCAGGGACTGGGTCACCTTCATCTCAGAACCCTGCACCGTGACCTGCCTCCAGCCCCAGCCCAGCACCACCCAGGCTGAGTGCCTCAGGGGCTTCTCCTGCCCGGGCAAGGGGACACGGAAGGTGCAGCCTACATGGAGTTGGGGACATGCTTTGAAACCTGGGACAAGTGGCCAGCCCATCTCCTGCCCCCAAGCTGGGATCCCAGGCCAGATTCCTCCCACATCCCCACAGACCCCAGAGCCCTGTAGTGACCCCAGGAAACCTACCGCGAGGGGCTCACGGTTGGGTACCAGCTGCCCTGGCTCTTCCTCAGGAGCAGAAGGGCTTCTGGTGTGGTCAGTGGTCAGCATGAACCCAGCAGTCCTGGTGCTGATCAAAGTTCCAGGCAGTGGTTCCTCCCCTCACGTGGCCTGAGCGTTCCCGGAATGTCACCAGGGTCACAGGACAGCAGATGAGAATCTGGGCAAGGCCTCTGAAGATTACAAAATGACCCTGAACTGTTCCCATGGACAGATCCACGTTGGGGCCAAAATCCAGCTAAGGTTATGGTCTTGGCAACTTTAGGACCTAAGGGCAGCCACTAGGCCCTAGAAAGTTTCCAGTAAGTTGCTCTGGGCTTAGGACTGGGATCAGGGCTCCACACTCACATCCCCTCCAATGCAAGGCCAGACTGACCGCAGCTGGGCAGCCGGCAACATGCACCAGTGGCCTCTCAGTGCCAGGAGAAATTCTAAGAGGGTTGTGGGTTTGCTGTCCTTTTGTGTTTGTTTCTTTATTTAATGCTTATTTAAGTTTGTAAACCCTTATCTGAGTTAAGAGGGGGAAATGATATAGGGAGGTGAATTTTGGCCCAATATGGAGAGAAAAGCTTTAACCACTGTGATTATCCAAGGATGAAAGCAGTTGCTTGAGGAGGGAGTGAACAGCCCTGAAGGTGTTCATCCAGGGGCTCCAGAACAAAGTGAAGAGTGTGAGAGAGCGTATGTGTGTGTGTGTGTGTGTGTGTGTGTGTGTGTGTGTGTGTGTGTGTGCACATGCATGCATGCATGCAGGCACTTTAATGAATGCTGAGTGAACTTCACTGCCTTTCTGAGACATAGAAGAAACTCCAGCCTGGGAGTCTGGAAGCCTGGTTGTCTTGCAAGCTCAGCCACTAGTTCACTAGGTGACTAGGGGAAATAAGACTGGGACATTCCCTGTCCCAATCTTACTTTCTTCATCCATCAAATGGGTTGAACCTATGCTTAAGGCCCCTTCTGGCCACAGCGACCTATAGACATCATTTTCGTCTCCGCTCACTTTCCAAAGACCTTTCCCAGCCTGGAAGTGGTCTCTGTGGGGGGCTGTCCCGGTCAGCCTTGCATTCGTGTGACAAGCGTAGAATCAACAGTGAGATCCCCTAGCCCAGGCGCCCACAGTATCACACGTGTCTTGTGTACACCGTTTGTTGCTGATTCTGCGCACCAAATCTGTTGCAAGCAGCATCCAGCAAAGACAGACCCCCAACCTTGCACACCAGGGCTCACACTCTATAAAACCTCGGGGGCCTAGAAAGCTCTAAATGCATCACCAAGCACCTGGGACTATTTGCAATGATTCTTTAAGCAAGGCAAAATTGATCTACTTTTGAAGGTAGCACGAAGGCAACAGGTTTGTGAGAACAATCTCTGCTTAGGTCAAGGAGAGAGCTCAGACTGGCAGGAGTTTGGCCTGGAGGAGTGTCTGCCCCCTCCCTCTCTGAACCGCAGCTAAGACCTGCTCCCCAAGACCACCACCGGCTCCCCAACAGCCCCCATTCAGTTCTGACTGTGGGATCTGTAGGTTGACTTCTTTGAGTGATTCACAGCTGAAGGCCGGGCTACCTCCCGTGTCTCTAGCATCTCTAGTTATCTAGTTATCTCTAGCTGTCTGCTCGCCACAAGCTTCCTGAGTTTGGAAATGATTCCCATCACTGCATTACACAGACATCTGTGACAATTGTACTGGTGCCCAGGAAGAGTTCTGAGAAGTGTGTTGTGCCTTCAAATTCTAACGAGGAGGAACAATATACACTCAGCCCAAAGTTCCCTTGAGAGAAGCCAGTTTTTCTTTAACGGGTCCATAAGTTTAATTTTTTCCTGTATTCACAAAGCGTTGGATCCACACAGTACCAGGTGAGGTTCCAATGGCTAAGACTATGGTATGGGGAGCAACAGGACAGTGACTCCCATTATCTTTGGTTTAACGATGAAAGCCCAGGGCAGGCCATGAGGTCTTGTGCAAAGCTTAGAGAGAGGAAGTAAACCCACAGCCTACTGAATAACGTTGCGGAAGACAAGTGGTTTTAGACCCTATCACATGTACTACTCATGCACAGGGGTGCTGTGAGGGTTAAAAAGAAAATGGTTGTTAAGTGCTTTGAAGGGTAGCCATGCACAGTAAGCATGTTTGAAAAACAGTGGTTCTAACGGGCTTTTATTATCTTTCCTCCAACATTGACCCTCCACTCCAAATGGAGTACTGGCAAGGGGAACTAGAAGGCAGTGAGCAAAGGGGGAAAGTGAACTCAACTTTTGGGGGACCAAGCAGCTCACTCCAGCCCCAAGAAGTGAGCAAATGCATCATCCTGTTGGAAAGGAAACTTCACCCACATTTTCTGGCAGCTCCCTGACCAGACAACGTGGTTCAGAAAGACCAAAATGCCTGCCAAGGAAGAGGAGGCCCAGTGGTTCCTTCCAGTCCACTCTGATAGGAGAAAGGAACAGGCAAGCTCAGAAGGGCAGGTAAAGGGTCCACCACCCCCACCCAGGGTGCTCCTGTGGGGAGTCATCTGAGGACAGCTGCCCTCAGGCCAGCCCTCAGGCCACGTGTGATATCCTGGGCCAGAGAGGAAGATATTCCAAGGTCATGACCAATGCCATCAATACCCAGGGGTTCTGGGTTCAGCTTGGCAGGGCACACTGGATGAAGAGGACTCTTTCCTCACCTCTCTGCCATCTCTGGCCCACTTGTACCCTTGCACAAGGATACATTAGAGCCTAGTTACAAGGAGCATCTTGAGGAATGCAGTGCCAAACCATGATTCCTGTCTGGAGAAGAGCAAGCCAAGCTTCCCCTTTGGGCCCCAGGATCAATATGGCAGGCCACCATTAGTGGAATGAGGCCCATACCTCAAGTTCTGGACTCACGCCCTTTTGGACCCTGGCAAGCCTTGATACATGTCTGCCAGGTGCTATACGTAATTTGAAAACATTTTGGAGACCCAGATTCACCTTGGGGATACTATGTCTTTTGCCTTAACAGGCTCCATCTCTCCCGGATTCCCTGTGACAGAGAGTGAAAAGCTACAAAATGCACAAATTCTTACATACTCATTTTGTTGGGACCTTTCAGCATCACGCTGTTAAGGCCCAAGGGGATTTCTTATTTGTCTCGTGGGGCAGAGGGGACTAGTAAAGGCCAGTCAGGATTGATGGCAGATTTCCAAATCCCTGTAGTGTTGGATGCAGCTCTTTCCTGGGCAGACACAGACACCTGAAATTCTCCATTTCACTGTTTCTACTTCTAAACTGGTATACCAGTTGTCCAGAGAAAGACTTGCATTGTCCTGAGTGTACTTTCTTTACCAGTGTGAATATATATGTAGCAGGAAGGATGGCGAGGGCAGGTATTCATGTGACTGCAACTCTGGACCAAACAACTCAACTCTTGTAACCAGACCACAGGCAGGGAGAGGCTCCACAGAGGACCCTGACCCAGTGTGACCTATCTGTGTACCCATGCTGCCTGCTGTGTATGAGAATGCTGAAGTTCAGTGTCTAGCTGACTGTAATGTCGATGAGAATTTTACCACGACCAGAGGGATTGCTGGGTTCCATTACACTGGCTGTGAAATTAAAGGATCTCATCTCTGAGCTATTTCACTTTCCCAAATGGAGAGTGAAAATTAAAAACAGATATAGGCATATCATGCCCATAAAAGGCCCAAGCAGAGGAGCCTCCAATGAGCAACAGACAGCTTGTTGGCAGGGTAGCGTGTGTGGTTGCATGGGCCTCTCTAGTTGAGATGCCTCTGACCTGGCCAAGCCTGGTGCTTCAAGGTCTGGGATTTAATACAATTTCCCGTCCAGGCCAGAGTGTACCTACATCTTCTCCTCCAACCCTGGCAGCTGGGCTTTTGCAAGGGCTGGCTGCAGGGGGAGGGCAGTGAGGGGCTCATCCTGCCCCATGGGGAGCCAGTTCCCAGGTAAGTTCATGCCACCTCCACAAGCCCCAGTCTTCTCCAGTAAAAGCTCAGGATGGAGAATCCTGGTGATGTCTCGTTTCTTGATTTGGGTGCTGATGACACAGGTGTGTAAAGTTTGTGAAAATCCATCGAACTATACACTATCATGCTCCTGCTTTTCTGTATGTATATTACACGTCCATAAAAAGTTAAAAGAGAAAAATCCTGGGGGTGAACACAAGGACCCCCAGGCAGCAAGTTGCTTTCTCCATCCAGTACCAATAAGCTGATTTTCAAGTTTTCTCGGCGGGGGGGTGAGAAATTCTACATGATTCCATTCCTTAAAGGACTGAAATTTTCAAAGCAAAGTTTGCAGTTCAGAAATATCATTCTCTAAGCGGCTAAACCTGTTGCACTGGTGCCTTTCTTCCTTTTCCAGATAAAAATCACAAGAGATGCTGATGGTAGTCCAGCCTTCAGGACCTGAACAGCCTCATTTTTCCCTTCTCTCTTTCATAGCATCCTGAAAGCCAGGGCACTTGGCAGTTCTTAAGAGATCAGCTAAATGGTTTGAATTCTTCTTCGAGGAGAGAAGTCACCTTGCCTTCAGGAGTAGGAAGTGAAGGGAGACCTTTCACTGAGGGGACAGGGTAGAGCCATGTCACAAACAAGAGGAGTGAAGAAGGGGAGTCAACTTACATAATACTTGGGAGCTGGGCTGTCCCGGTGGAGAACTATTGCCACAAAGTGGCAGGTGTGTAATAATTGCATCTATAGAGGTTGGCAGGGGTGCAGATGCAGGGAAGGTGGTTTTTGGAGGAGAGCTGGTGAGGCTTTAGAGGAGGGGCTTTCTTGAGAGAAGCCCAGGGATGTGAATTGGGAACACCACACAGGGGCTTTGCCACAGCGGGTTATGTCTCCCTGTTGGTAAGAAGGCTCTGCAAGAACCTCTTCTATAGGATAACCAGTCAGGTCAGGAAAAGGTGGGGGCACCTTTCTCTCGGGGACCAGAGAGAAGGGGAGCAGGGGACGGCTCTGTGGACACAGGGATGGAGGCGGAACAATGAAATCCCTGATCCTCTGGGGGTCCCACTGTTCCCCAGCCCTGTCTCCAGCCTGCCTCTCTTAACACTCATTGGGTGCCTTCATCTGCATCAGCACTGCATGGCTCCTCTTCTTGCAGCAGCAACAGCAGACGCAGGCAGCCAGGGAGCAGGCCAGGGCAATGATGCCAATCACAATGGCAGCAATGGCCAGCCCACTCTGGGCCTGGGTCATGCCCCCCGTGTCACGGCTATCGGTGGTCTCGATGGTGGTCAGACTGGTGTAGCCCTGCATGGTGCTGGTGAAGTCAGTGGTAGAGGAGATGCAGGTGGTGTCGGGGTAGCTGGGTGTCTTTGGGTGGGTGGCCACCTCAGGGACCACTGGACCCTGGACACTGGAGACAACAACATTGACATCGATGATGACGAGGGACTGGCCTCGGACATTGGCTGGGCTGAAACACACCGGGAGGGTGTCTGTCCCCAGCCTGGCCTTGTTGAGTAGGAGCCAATTGTGGAGCGGAAGGATGTCTGAGTCACACCTCCAGGGGTTGTCATAGAGCCGCAGCTCACACAGCTTCCCCAGGTGATCGAAGACGCCCAAGGGCAGGTTCTCCAGCTGGTTGTTCTGCAGCTGGATGGTCATGAGTTCACTGGCGCTGGCGAAGATGTTGCCCGGGAGCTGTCTGAGGCGGTTGTTCTGCAGGGAGATGTTCTGCAGATTGGCCAACGTGCGGAAGACACTCCCGTCCAGCTCCTGCAGCACATTGGTGTGGAGGGACAGCTCCCGCATCTCCACCAGCCCATTGAAGGCATCTGGAGAGATGTGGCTGATCTGGTTGTGGCTGAGGACCAGGACCTGCAACTGGTGGAGGCTGCTGAAGACATTGTCCGGGAGGGAGGTGATGTGGTTGTCATAGAGCCAAAGCTCACGCAGGTTGTACATGGGTCCAAAGACGCCCGGAGAGAGCTCCTTCAGGGAATTCCCGAAGAGCGTGAGCCGGTTGAGCTGGGGCAGCTGCATGAAGATGCCGGAGGGCAGCTGGGAGATGTGGTTGTTGGACAGATAGAGCTTCTGGAGGTTACGGTTGTTGTGGAAGAGGCCAGGAGACAGCATACTAATCTGGTTCTGCTGCAGGGCCAGCTCCTGGAGGTTGCCAAGCCTGTCAAAACAGCCCATGGGGATGTCTGAAATCCTGTTCTCATACAGCCGGAGGACCTGGAGGTTGCTCAGGTGCTGGAAGACCCTGGGTGAGAGGTGGGTGAGGCTATTCTTGCCCAGATTGAGCTTGATGAGGCTCACCAGGTGGTCGAAGACCCCGTCGGGGATAAATTCCAGGTGGTTGCCATGCAGCTGCAGTTCCTTGAGGTTGCTGAAGTGGGTGAAGTGAGTCGGCTGGATCTGCACCAGCTGGTTGCTGGACAAGAGGAGTGACTCTAGGTTGTCCAGGCCCTGGAAGAGGCTGACGGGCAGAACCTGAAGCTTGTTGTTGGCAAGGCTGAGGTAGCGCAGCGAGCCCAGATTACGGAAGGCACTGGGTGCAATGTGGGACAGCTCATTCTTCTCAATCCGCAGGGCGATCAGGGCCGAGATGTTGAGGAACGGGGATTCGTTGAGTTCAGTGATACGTGTGCTGAGGATCTGCAGGCTCATGGCGTTCCAGGGCAGCGGGGTGGGTACCACCACGATGTGCGCCCCTGTGCACTCCACCTGGGAGGCCCTGGAGCAGGTGCACTCTCTAGGGCAGCCATGGTAGGCCCAGCCCACAGCCCAGGCTTGGCAGCCCGCCAGCAAAAGGAGGTAATGTTTCAGTGGCATGGCCTCTGCAAGGAGAGAAAGGGCACGAGTCAGGACTGCCTCACTGACGCTCCAGCTGTTTTTAAGCCAACGTCAAACTTGGGCGCCAAACACTGGCTTGCCTTTGAACCCCATCACCACATACCCATCTCATGCTACCTGAGGTCTGGTCTGCAGCCTCTTTGTTTTCCTCCAGGCCTTCCTATTTATTTCCATGCCTTTGCCCAAGCAATTCGCCCCACTTGGAGGGCTCTCCATCCTCATCCAAATCTTCCCCACACTTCTAAGTCTAGCTCACAGGCAGTCACCCCTAGGAAGCTTTCCAGGATTCCATGAGTCAGCTTTAGTTACCCTCCTGTGATTTTCCCAACTTCCATTATGGCCTAAGCCATAGCAGACACATATGGCATTCACTGTGTCCCCGTCAGCCTCCTTCACTAGTCAATAGGCTTTGCAAGGGCAGGGATGTTCGTGTCCCGTCCCTGTGAGTTCCTTAAGTCAGGAGCAGTATCTTATCCATCTCTGTGTCTCTCAGAGCACCAGGACTTGCTAGCTGAACATGGCTTCCTCAGGAGGAACAGATAGGAAACGAGAGCAAATAAACAGGGCCTGAACCTGGGGGAAAATACTGAGGCCACAGATATGAACACCTGTGGGGAGGAGCAGCAGCAGCCAGCAGAGCAGGACCACACTGCGATCTGGTGGAAAAGACTGCAGGGAAGCTCGGCCTTTCCTCTCCCTGGGCCCCGCCGCACACCGACCAGCACTGCCCCATCACCACCACCACCAACCTGCCCCTGTGTTAACCCTTTCACAGGGGCTTCATCTAGGTTTAATCCAAACCACTTTCCCAATAAAAGGAAACTATCCACACCACTTCCTGTCTCTCTGGAAGGGGCTGCTGTGGGTCAGCCGACGTCTGGGGTCTGCCTTCTGGGTACCAGTCCCAGTTTCCAGAAGAAACACTGGGTGGCCTTGAGTAAGTCCCAGAAAACTTAGGATGTACTTTGAGCTGAAAGTTGGTAGGCCCAGACGCTCCCGCAGACATGGTACTGATCTGGGAATGGAGTCAAAGTCATGGAAGGTTTGGTATTTGAGATCAGGTCCATACAAATAGGAAGTGGAGATGGGGGGCATGGGAACTGGGCCCTACATGAATATTTAAGGACCACAAATTAGCTGTTTGACTTGAATGAAGCTTGAGGCCTCCAGGCTCATCTTCCTCATCTGTTAAGTGAGAGTGATAACCTCTGCCGCCTCCTGAGGCCATCGTGAGGAGCAAATTGAAGAAAGGCTGTGAGGGTGTTCTGTGCAAACGTGTGAGCAAGTGCCAAGCTCCCCTACAACATGGCCCTTGTAGACTCTTGGAGGCAGGAAGGCCTCAAGGTGCTTTTAATCTTGGCATTCTTAGTCAAGGGACTATGGATTTCTGTGTATGTGTAGAACATCTGTAACTTCCATCCAAGATTCAAAGGGGGTCTCTAACTCCCAAAGGGTTAAGTACTGCTGATCATGCATGCCCATCATTTTGGGGGAATGCAGGAAGCAGGGAAACTGAGGCTCAGAGCTTAAAGCCAGCATCTCCAGATTCCTGGATGAGAACTGTGAGTGTTACTGCAGTGCCTGTCCTTTTAATGGGCAAAAGTCCTGAGTCAGAAGAAGGAATTTCAAATGATGGCCTATAAGGCATAAACTGGCTGGGTGGAGGAGGTATTTCTCCGGCCTTTCTTTGTTCCCCTGAACTCATGGAGTCCTGAGTCTGGCCCATAACTCAGAATAATCCAAGCTTTCCAACCTGGCCTCAACTCAATGCACCCCTCCCCTGCCCCCAACAAGCTTACTCTGAGGACAGAACCCAAGTTCATCCCCTACCCACCCAGGCCCTGATTGTTGCCCTCGTTACAGCCCATCCAAGCCCTGACCTGCTGTACTTTCCATCAAAGACTCAGATAAGTATGTAGAACTGTGGAGAAATGAAAGAAAAATAACAACTTGACAATGGAGTCTAGATTCAAAGGAAGAGGGCCAGATTAAGCTATGGACACATCTAAAAGAATGAACTTGTATAGATAAATGTTGGATCCAGAACTTGAGAGCAGAAAATGAACAGCTTAGAAAGGAGGCACTGAAAAAGTGACTTAACATCCACCCTTAAATGTGAGGGCTTTTTATTGATGGTAGCAGAGAAAGAAGACTGCTCACAAAAGCTAATGTGATCGGGCTTCCCTGGTGGCGCAGTGGTTGAGAGTCCGCCTGCCGATGCAGGGGACGCAGGTTCGTGGCCCGGTCTGGGAAGATCCCACATGCCGCGGAGCGGCTGGGTCCGTGAGCCATGGCCGCTGAGCCTGCGCATCTGGAGGCTGTGCTCCGCCACGGGAGAGGCCACAGCAGTGAGAGGCCCGCGTACCGCCAAAAAAAAAAGCTAATGTGAACTTAGACTGCATTAGTGGAAGTATTAAGTATGGAACAAAGGAGGTGATAGTCTCACTCTACACTGCCCTCATCAGTCCACGTCTATAATGCTGTTCTCAGTTTCACCCTGAACTTCAAGAAGGCCAAAGACAAACTGGTCTATTGAAGGCCTTCTAGAGAAGGGTAAGAGGATGGTGAAGGGATGCAGAAACCAGAACACCTGAGCATCTATTGAAGGAACTGTGGATGAATAGCGGAAAGAAGAGAAGATGTGATGAGCCTGAAAGCTCTTTCTTAGTGTACGTGAAAGGCTGCCCGGAGATAAAGAAAACAGCCTTAGTGTGGCTCTCGAGGTCGAAACTAGTACACAGACGCTATGGGGTCGTGCATTTTAGTTCTTCACCGAAGACAGCTTGTCTGAACCAGAATGGACAACCTCAGAAGGCAGTAAGCTCCCCACCCCTGAAAGTGTCCAAGCAGAAACTAAGCAGAAACAGGGTAAGGAAGCTAGAGAGAAGATTCTACACCTGGTAGAGTACTGGACTAGATGACAGCTGTCCATCACCAAGACTTTAGGATTCTAAGGCTGAGTCCCAGGGCAAGGATATGAGATCCATCAACCAGGACAATTGTGCCTGTGCTCCCAGTGGGTCCACGCAGACAGTTGAGGGTGTTTGCCCATCCCCTTGATATATGTGTGAGAGAGATCTACCCCCTGGACTGACTTACAAAAGGTGAAGCATCACTCCTGGTGATGAGCACTTAATTTCTATATATACTCCTATGCCCAGGATGTTTCAAAATGGTGTTGTAGCCCAAGTATTAGGGACTAAATCAAAGTGCCCATAACCTGGAAAGCCCAGGGCAGTCTCTGTCTAGTTTCCCCATCTATAAATGAGGGTGTGGGCCAAGGAACCCTCTGAAGACCCATCTCAGACCTCTCTGAGTTTGCACTCCCCAGCTGGGGAAGGGGCATCAAGCCAGCCCCAGGAAGGGCCCACGGTCAGGGGTGGTGCCTCATGGCTTGGGAAAAGGAGGAAAAAGATGGGAACAACTCCCTTATGGGAACAGAGCCACTGTTGTTTAAAACGAACCACACTCAGCTTAACGAATAGTGCGAGAATTTGCAGATTTTCCCTTTTATAAATCCTCGTGTCTGCAGAGCCCACTCCAGCACCACATGCACTGCTTTCCTACTTTCCAGCACTTGTTGCCGCCACAGCTGGCACTGACTGCTGCAAAGGACCTCCAGGGAGCCTACCCCAAACCCAGCTGCAGAGCCCTCAGGGGAGGGAGGGGCCGCAGGAGCAGGCTGGACAACCAGCCGGGCCCTTGGATTTCCAGCAAGTGTGGCCGGCGTCCACGGCAACCTGAGGCCCTCAGGAGCCCAGCACACAGTGGACTAATAGTCCACGCAGCCCTGTGCCGCTTGGCAGCCATGACAGCTAAAGACCCACAAAGCTGCCCTAATTACACCCTCCTCCTCCAGGCCGCCAAATGCGTCCTTAGTCACTGCAGCGACTTGGTCCAGCCCCTGTCTTGGGAGGGGGAGCAGCCTGGCATCTGTCGCTGGCCCAGGGAATTCACTGAGCCCGCAGACACACAGAAGGACAGACAGACAGCTCACCTGGGCACTCTGACGTGGTCCCTCCCCAGGAGTGGAAGCGCTTGGACCAGGCGCTCTGGCTCTGGTCTCTTTAGCAAAAACAGCCTCTATGACTCATGGGCAAACACATAGTTAGCCTTGAAGCCCTGAGCTTTGTTGGTTGGTGGGTTGGGACTTTTGGGTTTAATACCATCATCACATTCCCGAAACACGAGGTTCCCTGGGAGGAGACGCCTTCTTATTTCAATGCCATGGAGCAAAGCTTTTGGAAAGAACCTCAGAGACGAATGTGCTACTCTGTCTTAATGAACTCTAAGTTGGAGTGTGAGTTTAGGTAAATTCTCCAGACCTCAGTTTCCCCTACTGTAAAGACTCCCAGGGGTCCTTGGCAGCTCTGATATCTTACCAGAGACAGAAAGGAGATTTGGCCTGAAGCCCCACCATTCCCACCATCCCCTATAGGTCACGTGGAACCACCAGCAGTGCCACCTTCACATGGAGGCTTGAGGGCATTGTATCCATCTTTTCAGGCCCACCTTGCTTCAAAAGTTTTCCAGGCAGGGTAATCCCACTTGTTAACTGGCGCATCTTCACATGGCCAAGAGCCATTTCATGGATCAGGGAGCTGAGTGGGGGGCCTTAGGTAGGCCCCCTCCCAGTGCACCTGGGGAAACTGAGGCCCAGACAGGAAATCTCCCTCCCTGGCCTGTGCCCTCCCCACACAGAGATCTCCCAAAACATGGCCTCATCAGCGTTGAGACATTGCCCCGTCCACCGAGGGAGATGCCAGGCATGGGGCTGTTTTGTGTCCCCTGTACACAGCTGGCATCAGCCTCAATCAAGCCGTTCCTCTCTGCGCGGTCCAGCGGGTCTGAAGCCACTGTCTGAATGAGAGGCTCACTGTATCCTGACCTCTCCGTCTCACTTGAAGGGGGTAACCACTGTGTTCCCCAGATCAGTACATAAATGTCGCCTGGAAGTGCCTGGGAAACTCGCTTAATAGAACCAAACTCACAGCACTGCAGTGATGAGGATTACCCGAGTTAATGCATGTAAAGCAGTTAGGCTTGTTCTTGGCCCAAAATGAGTACCTAATAAATGTTACTTACAATTATTGTTCATCTTGTTGAGTAAAATCAGAATCTCTGGAGGCTCCACCCACAGAGCTCCCGATCCCTAGGTCTGGGGGGTAGGGGGAACAGCCCAGGACCCTGCACATTTAACAAACTCCCCAAGTGACTCTGATGCAGGGGTCCACAGCCCACACTCAGAAGTACCACTTGAGGCCTAGACCAGCTGGGACCCCATGCTCCTGACCTATGTCATTTACTGCCAAGACAGAGAGACTGAACCCTGGATTGGGGAGGCTGAAGGTCGGGCCATAGACAGGGTCCAGGCCCCTCTCTCGATATTTCCTTCAGTGGCCCTTTCTCCGTCCCTGTCAGAAATCTGGGGTCTGTGCTAAGTTGAACCCAGCAGTAGAGGCTGCTCCCAGAAGCAGCACTTAGAGCCCAGGGCATCAGATATGCCAAGGCCTTTTGAGCCCATCTGGTCAAACCATCTGGTCATTTTGTAGATGGGAAAACTAAGGGTCCCAGAGGGAGGAGGGGCCTTGCCTGGGCTCACACAGTCAGTGGAAGATTCCAGACACCCAGATCAGGGCTCTACCTAACCATAGAGCTTGGTGACACCCCTGAACCTTATCATGAGGCTTTAGGACCTCATCAACCACATGTCCAGCTGTGCCTGGATGCGGGGAAGAGGTGGCTTCTCTCCCACCATTCTAAAATGATCTCAGGCTCATCTACAATCCACCCTCCAGCTGCCCAGCATGATTAGTCAAGGTCAAGTGCCTCTCCCAACTCCCAGGCTTCATGGTTTGAGGGATGTTCTTCCTCAAGGCTGCTCTGATGCTCGTGTTTGCTCAGTTTCACCTGAGTGGCTTGGAGGAGTGGATGGAAGAACAGAAGAGGTTGTTCAACCAGAAGGGGGTGATCCCATCGTCTCAACACACAGCCCGGTTCAGGGCTCCATCCCAAACACATCCTGGAGCCCCAAGGGTAGAGCAGCCACACCCTCACCCTCCACCTGGCTCAATCACTGACCCCATCTCTCATGGCCCATCAAGGTCAAAGTTCAGTCCATTTGTTTAGAAAAGGAGATGAGTATGAGGAAACAAGTCCTTTCCAGCCCTGGGGTTAGGGGAGGTAGGGCTTCTGGCAGAGGCCAGAGCAGGGCTGTAATTAGCTTGGCAGAAGTGGCAGGACATACCGACAAACTTGCCAGCCAAGCAGGGAGACGCTTCCACTTGGGGCCTTTATTTTATTTTTTATTTTTTTTTACATCTGTATTGGAGTATAATTGCTTTACAATGGTGTTAGTTTCTGCTTTATAACAAAGTGAACCAATTATACATATACGTATGTTCCCATATCTCCGGGGCTTTTCTTTTAAAAGCCATGGGCTACAGCCCCCTTCTCAGGGTAACACCTGGGGGGACCAACTTAGATAAAATGGACCAGTCCCTCATCAAAGCATCTTGACAGAAGTTTCTAAATCCTGTGTCCCCAAAGCCCAGGGAGGCAGTGAAACCAGAAGCTGCAGTCAGTCTTTCGCGGTCAGGATTTAGAGAGGCAAACTGCCACGTGTAGTCACAGCCCTGGGAGTGTTTGCTGGCAGGACCGAGCTGGAACAGCTTCTCTCCCAGCTCTCTTTAGTTCTCCACATCTGGATCTATACTTCCACTGGCAGCCTCCCCCCGCCCTCCATTTACTGAGCAAGCCCAGGTAGTGTCCCCAGCCCTGGGAGAGCCTTCCGTGCCCTGACTTTCTGCAGGGTCTGTTCAGAACCCTTCCCCGCACCCCAACCTCTCTCACATTCTTGTCTCGTCACTGCAGAGACCGCCCAGCTGACATAGGACTGTCTGGACCTGAATGTAACCCAGATGTTCGATCAATTCAGAGTATAAGAAGTGACAGCCAGGGCTTCCCTGGTGGTGCAGTGGTTGAGAGTCCGCCTACCGATGCAGGGGACACGGGTTCGTGCCCCAGTCCGGGAAGATCCCATATGCCGCGGAGCGGCTGGGTCCGTGAGCCATGGCCGCTGAGCCTGCGCATCCGGAGCCTGTGCTCCGCAACGGGAGAGGCCACAGCAGTGAGAGGCCCGCGTACCGCAAAAAAAAAAAAAAAAGAAAAAAAAAAAAGAAGTGACAGCCATTAGAGAATTTCTAAATTACAGAGCCAGCGGCACCAACACTGGTCGATATGGTGATATAATCCTAAAGGAGAAGCCAGAGCGTGACAGACAGGCATCTAGCACCTTCAGTCTGAGTGATGTGTCATCCAAGAGAGAGTCGCAACCTGCCCTGAGGTCACACATTTGGCCCTGGAGGTAGTCTGGCTCTCTCACACTTGGCACGGTGGGAAGCTCTAGAAAAGTTCTGGTTTTCCACAGGTGGTTCCTTGGCCCCGCTCCTGCCTCTACATTTGAGCAGAGAATCTGGTAAAGGTACAACAGTCACAACTTTAAATGCAAACCAGCCTCATCACAAATCCATCTCCAGCCCTGACTCTCCCTACCCAAAGCCGTTAGTGGCCAAGGCAAGAGGGGAAAGCTGCCAGAACGAAGTCGCCTAAGCCACACACAAACTTAGAATCTGGAACAACCCTGAGTCCACAGCTGAATTCCAAATTGGAACTCCAAACCAGGAGCCAGCACATCTGCTGAAGCCCCTTTTGTATGTAGCAACTAGAAGTCAGTCTATGAAAAGAGGACAGCTCTGTCACTTGGGATACCCCCACTGGTCCTCAACAGACCCAAATACAGGAAAGGCCGCTAGTGGCCACCATAGTAAGTGCTGGGGAAGAGGACTTGGGTTCAAATAACCTGGATCTTAAAAAGAGAATCACTTCTCCCAGTGGAGCTGGTATCCCGAAAGAGGTAAACTCTCGATGGGTAACTGGTGTGATAATTTGAAAGTCAACTTTTTGCCGGTCTAAAACATCTTCTCAGCGTCCCAGGTCGACATCCAGGACGGGTCAGGACAAAAAGAGTAAGAGGCTGGTCAGGGATCCGCAGAGAGGGGCTGTGGCCCCAGGCACCTGGGCAGCGTGAGTTCGGCCACGTGCCCCTCCAGCGCAGGCTCCACCGGCCGCGTTCTGAGAGCATCCCCAGGCACCGCGCCAGCCCTGCCCCTTCTGGACGCTCTTCCCGGGGGAGCGGGGTCAGCAAAAAAGGAGGGGGAGGCTAGCCGGGTCCGTCCAGGCCGGTGGGAGGGAGGGAGGAGGCAGGAGGCCAGCCCTCCTACTTACCAGCAGCTCAGCGCCCGCCCGGCGGCCGTCAACCAGAGGGAGTCAGAGAGGAGGACGTGGGACGGCTCACGGCTGCTGCATGAGTGCGGCTCGCCGGGCCCTCCCAGTATTTAAAGGATGCCCGGCGTGAGTCACCGCCAGGGGCAGTGTCGGCGCGGTGGCGGGGAGGGGCACGCGCGCCACTGCCGCGCCCCGACGTGCGAGGACGGAGGTGCGGCGTCACCCAAGGAGGCAAGCCTGTGAGCCCAGCGGAAGGGGTTTCCTTCTGCCAGTTTTTCGGATTTTTTTTTTCTTTTTTAAGAACACATTTTCCTCTTGTCTCTTTTCCTCCAGTGTTTCTCTTGGACTCTCTCTGCTGCATTGGCCGCTGCGGTTCTAGAAAAGACATCCGTTCTTTTCCTTTTAAACTTTCTATTCGGAAGTAATTTCAAATTTACAGAACATTTTTGCAGGAACAATACAAGGAACCCTCTTATTTGCTTAACCCGATTCACCGGTTGTTAAGGTTTTGGAAAAATTCCGAGGAAAGGTAAAGTTACCCCCGGTGTGCCTCCTAAAAACAATGTTTCTGGGCTTCCCTGGTGGCGCAGTGGTAGCGAGTCCGCCTGCCGATGCAGGCGACGCAGTTTCGTGCCCAGCTCCGGGAAGATCCCACATGCCGCGGACACGTCCGGAGCCTGTGCTCCGCAACGGGAGAGGCCCGCGTACCGCAAAAAAAAAAAAAAAAAACAATGTTTCTTTTCTCTATTTTTTGGCCGTGCCACGGGGCATGTGGGATCTTAGTTCCACCACCAGGGATCGAACCTGTGCACCCTCCAGAGGAAGCCTGGAGTCTTAACCACTGGACTGCCAGGGAAATCCGTAAAAACTATGCTTCAGTTGCCTTCTGACATCGTCCTCTGTCCCCGCACTGCCCCCTCCCAGAAGTGGTGACACATGGCAGTGAAGGGATATATCTGAATGAGGAGCTCCCTATGCCCTGCACCTCTGCATTGGAGCTGTCTTCCTGCTGCCCCAGTGGGAGATAGAAACCATTTCTACTCATAGTATCACCAAGAGGGCCTGGGAAGGAGAGAAAGAGGTCATAGTTGGAGGGGCAGGGAGGCTGTTAAACCCCAACTTCTCCAAGGTGGAGCCTCAACAAGGTATGAGCCACACTGGATTAAGCCACCTGCCCTCCCCTGGCTCAGTTTACCCTCTCAGACAAGTGGGGAGAGTAATATTTACACACAATGCCTCATGGAATGCTGAAAGCCTTAATTAATGTTTGCACTGTGCTTTGAGAGCTGTGATGAAAGGAAAACATAAAAGTGCGTAGTGTTATTACTGAAATAGTCATTTGGGGAGCTGGCCATGGTCAAGCCCTTCAGCCTGAATCATGCCACATTCCTCCTCACTGTGGCCCCATGATTCAGAGGCAGAAACAAAAAGTACCCTCTCCATTAAGTGATGCTGGCCCAAAAGGGGCAGGGTACTCCACACAGCACCCAGCCCATCTCTTCAGCCACCAGCCTTCCTTCCAAATAATAGTCCACATGGAAAACTCCCTCCCTCTTACTCCCCTGGAGCCTCCATATCCCCACATTCGGGTCTTCAACTGCCTTTCCGTAGAATCTGCAAGAATAAGAATATTCCCTCTTTATCTTCTTTCCTTCCTTCCCAATCCTGACATTCAGCCGCCCTGTGCTAGGCCTTATGCTGGGAGCTCCAGACAACACAGGGATGAATCAGATACGTTTCCTGCCCATAAAGAGCTGACACTCAGCGGGCAGGAAGAAAGAAAGGCTGTTCGTGAAGCACCTACTATGAGCCAGAAAGCCCACAGCACCTTATTACTTTACTTCATCTACACCGGCTTTCTCAGCCTCACCGCTATTGACATTTGGGGCCAGAGGATTCTTTGTCGTAGGGAGCTGTCCTATATATCATAGGATACTTAGAGCATCCCTGGTCTCTACCCACTAGATGCCAGTAGCATCCCTCCCAAGTTGTGACAACCAAAAATGTCTCTACACAGGGCCAAATGTCCCCTGGGGAGTCAACATATGCACACACACACACACACACACACACACATCTGAGAACCACTGATTACCAAATAATCCTGCGAGTGGGAGTAATTGTCCCCACTTTACAGATAGAAAAACTGAGGCCCTGGGCAGTTAACTAATTTCCCCAAGATCACACACTAAGTGGCAGAACTAGGATCCAAATCCTAGACTGTGGATTGTATGCTATTTCCACCACATTGTGTGCTCAGACACACATAATACTGATAGAAGTGCAGTTGTGTTGGGATTGATGGAGAGGAAGGATTAGGCGGGGATGAGGGGAGTGAAGTCACTGACAGAAGCTTCCTTGGGGTAAGGTTGATACCTCTGGGTGCACTTGAAGGGATAGGGCTTGAGTTTCATGTAAAAGGTGGCTTGAAAAGATGAGCAGGGGGAATTCCCTGGCAGTCCAGTGGTTAGGACTGGGCACTTTCACTGCCATGGCCCAGGTTCAATCCTTGGCTGGGGAACTAAGATCCTGCAAGCCACGTGGCACAGCCAAAATAAAGAAATAAGTTTTTTAAATTAAAAAAAAAAAAAAGATGAACAGGATCTGGAAATGAGGGGGCAGTTAAGGAAAATCATGGAGTCACAGCAAGAAGGTGAGAGAGCTCACAACCAAGCACTGTGTGTGGCTAGAGCCCAGGGTGTGTGACAGACCCAGCTGGGAGGGCTGGGATGCCTCCCTGAGGAGTGGGATGTCTCTCTGCAGGCAGTAAGGAGCCACCGAAGGTTTTGGAGGAGGCGAGAGGCAGTCAGAGCCACGCTGCAGGAGGTGCAGTACCACAGGGTTTCCAGGTTTCAGGGAGGACCCTTGGGTGCTTGCAGTTTTCAAAGCACTTCTATCATTTTCTTTGGTCCTCATGAAGAGACACGGGTTTCAATACAGTAACCAGGCCGTGCAGGAAGGTCCATTCCCCAGATTAAGAGTGTAAAGAGTCATTGCATAGCACGAGGAACTGAATTCAATGTCTTGTACTAACCGATAATGGAAAAGAATCGAAAAAAAGAGAATATAGATATATACATATATATGTGTATAACCGAATCACTTTGCTATATACAATTGAAAGTAACACAATATTGTAAATCAACTATACTTCAATTAAAAAAATAAAAAGAGTGTCTGTCGGGATCCAGCTATAGGGCCTCAGAGCTTCCGCTCACTGAGCCCCTCTCTTTCACATAGAAGCATACTCTCTGCTACAGAGAAAGCAAAATGACCCCACTCAGTCCCCAGAAGTGAAATCGATTATTGGTGAAAGTAAAAGGCTGATTCACTACCCGCGGGTCCTATAAACCTCAGGGTTCAATTTCCAGCCCCTCTGGGAGTACCAGAAGGACCAGGTTGCCTCAGGGTTCAGAGAACTCAGCACTCCCACCCGCGCATGTTTCTCTAGTTTGGTTAATAAGCACAGAATCCAGGGAACTTCAAACCATAACATCCAGCCTCCCCACTGGGGAGGAAGCCCCTCCACCTAACCCTCAAGAGGTGAAGTTATGACCCACTTGGTCTACTTCCAGGATGGGGCTGTCAGTACTGCACAATGAGGTCCTCTGGGAGATTGGCAGAATAAAAAAGATGGAGACACCCGGGTTTGGCAAGGAGGCTGGTGGTCTCACGCACTGTTAACGGGAATATACATTGATGGAGCAGTAGATATCAAAATTCAAAACATGTAAACCAGCGTCAGTGCCACATTCACCGACAGGATCATGTGGGCACGAAGCTATATGTTCAAGCACTGTTGGCAATAACAGATCTTTGTAAACAATGCAGATGTCCGTCCATAAGACAATGATTCCCTGCATCATGAAAACCCATACCAACTAGCTAATTTAAAAGAGGGGGTTCACCTCTATTTGCTGAGAAAGAAAAATGCATATGATGTTTTAAGCAGGCTAATATATATAATATGATTGCACTTATTGGTTTTAGGAAAGCACTCTCTATTTGTTGATCACGATCACACAAAAAGCCAGATGGTACAAAACTTCAGTTTTAGGTTGTTCCTCAGAGCAGTGAATCTCAAAGAGAAACAGGCATGCTTTGTGCTCACGTAAGCAGCCTCTCATAACCAGGACTGGGATGTGGCCGCCACCTAAGTCTCTGTCCATTTACTCTGATTTATAAAAAACCTTTCCCAACACAGATAAGGAGGAACAAGAGAGAAGAGTGCAGGCGAGAGAAAATTTCAAACAGCTATACATCTGTGTGTGTGTGTGTGTTTACATGTACACACAAGTATATCTTTGTCTATATCTATTATATAAATGCACAGAAAAAGATCTAGAAGGATACACACAAAACTGCTCCGGTAGTGGGGGTAGGGAGTAGTGATGAATGAGGATTTTTTTAGAACTATCTGTTGCTTTATGTTTCATTAAAAAAAAAAAAAAGACAAAAATGAACTTATTTCCAAAACAGAAAGACTCACAAACACAGAAAACAAACTTATGGTTACCAAAGGGGAAAGGGGGGTTGGCAGAGGAATAAATTAAGAGGCTGGGATTAACACATACACACTACTATGTATAAAATAGGTAACCAACAAGGACCTACTGTACAGCACAGGGAACTAGTCTCAATATTTTGTAATAATCTGTAAGGGAAAAGAATCTGAAAAAGAATATATATATAACTGAATCACTGTGCTGTACACCTGAAACTTACACAGTATTGTAAATCCAACCATACTTCAATTTAAAAAATTTTAAAATAAATAAACATACATTCTTGAATTTCATCTAATTGATCATTAGGAAAACTATTTTAATACAAAAAACAAAATTCTATTTTTTTTTTAATGTGTCTTTTTATTACATTGAATCCTGGCTCCCTGGACCCTCTACAGATGGTTCTCTTCCCCACTTCAGGCCCCATCGTCCCTGCCCTCGCCCATAGGCCAGCCCCTCAGACATTTGGGATCCAGGAACAGGCTCACCTCATTCCAAGCCCCTTCCTCTCCTGCACCTTTGGACACATCATATAGTTCCTTCCCTCCACCATCCTGGTTGCTCAGCTTGGAGCCCCAGCTCAGCAAACCAAGCGTTCATTAAAGGTCAGGCCCAGCCAAGGGCCCGTATACAGAAGTGAATTTGTCTGAAGGGGACTCAAACACATGAACAGTCATATTCAAGTGTAAGGCATGCATGAGATGGGGCCTCACAAGGGAGCCGCCCAGCCTGCCTGAGCCATGGGAGGAAGGCTTCCCCAAGGAGGTGACCCTTGGTCTAAGCCTGGTAGGATGAGCAGGCACTTGGGCACACTGGGAAGAACAAATAGCATTTGCAAAAGCTAACAGGCACCAAGGACCATGGCACATCGAGCATGTGTCAAATAGTTCCAGATAACCAGAGGGCAGGGTGTGTGTGAGGGCTCTGCAGGAACACAATCCAGGGAGAATGCAGGATGTACTGTATGAAGGGTCCCACCAACTCGACTCATTCTATAGGCAATGGAGGGCCATGGAAGGGTTCAGCCAAGGAGGGATGTGGTCAGGTTGGTGTAGGGCAGTGGTTTTCAACCAAGGGTGATTTTGCCACCCTCTCAGGGGACATTTGGTAATGACTGAAGACATTTTTGGTTGTCACAACTTGGAGAATGCAAGTAGCGTTAAGTGAGTACAGGCCAGAGACGTTGCTACATAGCTTCCAGTGCCCAGGACAGCCCTCCACGACAAAGAGTATTCTGGGCTGAGATGTCAAGAGTGCTGAGGTTGAAAAACACTGGTGTAGAGGATGGCTGGTTCTGGCAGCAGTACGGAAGATGGATTGCTTGGGAGGAGGGCATGTGGGTACGGAGACCGAATAAAAAAAGTATAGCAATAGCTCAGATGGGAGATGATGAAAGCCTGAGCTAAGACCAGACAGTGAGGACTGAAAGAGGAGACTGAATCAAAAGTTGTACAAGGAGTAAAACTGGTAAAACATGGTGATGGATTGATTACATTGGTAAGTGGGGTAACACAATGAGGCTGTCACTATATGGGTTAGGTCACAACAAAGTGAGCCCCAAAAAGCAAGAGCTTAAATAAGATGAAGGTTTATTTTCCATCTAGAGCTGGAAGGGTGGTATATCAGGGACTGAGATCCCATCTATCTAATTGCTCTGCCATCCCAATCTGGCTGAAATGGCTGCTCCATCTCCTGCCTTCACATTCATATTCCAGCCAAAGGAAAGGAGGAAGGGCTCAGGCCTTCCTTTTCAAGGCATGACCTAGGAGCTATACATATCGTTTCTGTTCACTTTGTATCGGTCAGAACTTAGTCGTATGGCTGCCCCTTCCTGCAAGGGAAAGGTAGTCTTGAGCTGAACACCATGTACAAAAGTAAAACACTTATAACTATGAAAGTAGGTGTGCACAGTCACTGGGGGGCTCTTAGCAGTCCATACCACAGGTGATGAAAGAGAAAAAACTCATGAAGGAAAGCAACCAGGTTTTCAGCATGGTGCGTACCACTAAGAGGGGGAGAAAACACAGGGGAGGGCGTTGGGAGCAAGGTGGCACACTTACCTGGACAGGCTGCATTTAAGCCCCATGGGACCACAATGTAGACTGTCCAGGGGAGTCTGAAATCAGGGTCTGAGCTCAGGAAAGGGTCTGGATGCTGATGGAGGTCTAAGGAGCCATAGATGAGGACATTGCCCAGAAATGGTGTTAATCTGGAGTCCAAGAACCTCACTGATTAAAGCAGGCTCTACACCTAAAGGATGAGAGGGAGAGGCAGCGGGCGACTCCGTGAGATAGCATGTCAGTGCATGTGCTGTGCATGGACGATTTTCTAGAGAAAAAAAAAAAAAATCTCATGACTTTCGTCAGATTCTCAAGGGGTCTGGGTGCAGAGTGAGGTAAGAAGAGGGTTCAGAAAGGCAACCTGGGGCTTCCCAATATTACTGAGGCAGAGAAAGACAGAGTAGCCAACTGCAGGGACCAAAAAGAGCAGTGAGGGGGCTTCCCTGGTGGCGCAGTGGTTGAGAGCCCGCCTGCCGATGCAGGGGACGTGGGTTCGTGCCCCGGTCCGGGAAGATCCCACATACCGCGGAGCGGCTGGGCCCGTGAACCGTGGCCGCTGAGCCTGCGCGTCCGGAGCCTGTGCTCCGCAAAGGGAGAGGCCACAACAGTAAGAGGCCCGAGTAACGCAAAAAAATAAAAGAGCAGTGAGGGAGGTGGTAGGAGCAGTATGATTCAGCGTTTGAGGGGTGGGGCAGAGTTTACGACAGTGTGGCGGCTGACCGAGGAGGACCTGTGCATGGCAGTGCTGTGGGGAGCCCGTGGGCGTGGCGGTGGTGCGGGAGCCCGTGGGCGTGGCGGTGGTGGGGAGCCCGTGGGCGTGGCGGTGGTGGG
>RJWK010011432.1:0-14914 GCA_004363435.1 Platanista minor | reverse complement strand
GGGAGGAATTGTGAAGAGATAGAGCGAATGATATTTTTTTGAAACAGGTTCCTGACACCAAATTCAGGTGTGGTCCCAGCACTAGGAGCAGAAGTGCCTGCTGTCACAGAAAGGGCTTAGGCTCCTGGGGCGCTTGCCACCTTTACCTGTCTCTGGCTGGGTCCTTGGTGAGTTCGTCCCCTCGCCAAGCCTCCCTGTCCCCGTGTGTGAACTCAGTAGCAACCTGCCTGACATGACTGATGGAAGGATGAGAAGAAAAATCATGCGTGACGGGCCCAGCTCAGTCCTGATCACAGTAGATGCTCAGTAGGTGGGCAGGCCCTTCTCTTTTCCCCACCCTCCTCTTCTTACAGGATGGCTGCTTTTTACTTCTCAGGAAAAGGGCAGTCTGAAAAAATGACTTTCTAATCTTCCTACTTGTCCCAAAGTGGCACGATTTGGGCCATGTAAAGTATTGCACACCAGCCTCATGAGGGAAGAATGAAACACTTAAAATATGCAGAATAATATTAATGGAACAAGCAAGCAGAAAGTCACCTTCTTTTTTCTTTTCCATCATAGTTTTTTACAAGATATTGAATATAGTTCCCTGTGCTATACAGTGGGTCCTTACTGTTTATCTATTTTATATATAGTAGTGTGTATCTGTGAATCCCAAATTCCTAACTTATCCCTCCCCACCCTTTCCCCTTTGGTAACTGTAACTTGTTTTCTGTGTCTGTGAGTCTGTTTCTGTTTAGTTAATAAGCTCATTTGTATCATTTTTTAAGATTCCACATATAAATGATATCATATGATATTTGTCTTTGTCTGTCTGACTTACTTCACTTAGTATGATAATCTCTAGGTCCATGCATGCTGCCGTAAATGGCATTATTTCATTCTTTTTTTAATGGCTGAGTAATATTCCATTGCATATATATACACCACATCTTCTTTATCCATTCCTCTGTTGATGGACATTTAGGTTGCTGCCATGTCTTGGCTATTGTAAATAGTGCTGCTATGAACATAGGGGTGTATGTATCTTTTCAAATTAGAGTTTCGTCTGGATATATGCCCGTGGGATTGCTGGATCATATGGTAGTGCTATTTTTAGTTTTTTAAGGAACCTCCATACTGTTCTCCATAGTGGCTGCACCAATTTACGTTCCCACCAACAGTGTAGGAGGGTTCTGAAAGTCACCTTCTTAAAATCCCCAGTAACAGCTCCCAGACTCATCTCCACCTATACCAGGTTATTAATGGTGTTTCTCCAAAGGCAGGTGTCATGAGATGGTTTTTCATCCTAGAATTCTGTTCCTGATGATGATGGTGATGTGTTTTGGGTCATGAGTGTCCCAAGGAAGCTGTTTGGTCAGAGGTTGTCAAGCCTGGGAGCAGAGAGGATTTCACATGTGAAAAAGCAACCTTCAAACAAAAAACCCAATTAAAACACAAGCAAGGGCTTCCCTGGTGGCGCAGTGGCTGAGAGTCCACCTGCCGATGCAGGGGACACGGGTTCGTGCCCCAGTCCGGGAAGATCCCACATGTCGCAGAGCGGCTGGGCCCGTGAGCCATGGCCGCTGAGCCTGCGCGTCCGGAGCCTGTGCTCCGCAACGGGAGAGGCCGCAACAGTGAGAGGCCCGCGTACCGCAAAAAAACAAAAACAAAAACAAAACATACAGGCAAAGGACTTGAGTATACATTTCTCCAGGAAGATATACAAATGGCCAATAAGCACATGGATAGATGCTCAACATCACTAGTCATCAGAGAATTGCAAACCAAAACCATAATAAGTTATTACTTCACACCCATTAGGATGGCTTCTATGCCCAAAATAGAACCTAGTAAATGTTGAAGAGGATGTGGAGAAATTGGAACACTGGTGTGTTGCTGGTGAGAATGCAAAATGGTGCAACTGTCATGGAGAACAGTATGTTGGTTCCTCAAAAATTAAACATAGCCAGGGAACTCTATTCAGTGCTCTGTAATAACCTATATGGGAAAAGAATCTGAAAAAGAATAGATATATGTATATGTATAAGTGAGTCACTTTGCTGTACACATGAAACTAGCACAACATTGTAAATCAACTATACTCCAATATAAAATAAAAATTAAAAAAATTTAACATAGCATTACCACATGACCCAACAATGTCACTTCCAGGTGTATGTACGTATATGTACATATAGATAGATAGGTAGATATAGATAGATAAGTGTACACCCATGTTAATAGCAGCATTATTCATGATAGCCAAAAGAGAGAAGCAACCCAAGTGTCCAAAAGGACAAATACTGTATGATACAACTTATATGAAGTGCCTAAAATGTTTATATTCACAGAGACAGAAAGAATGGTGGCTGTCAGGGGCTGAGGGAGGGAGAAATGGGGAGCTAATGCTTGATGGGTACAGAGTTTCAGTTTGGGACAATTAAAAAGTTCTAGAGATGGTGGTGATGACGGTTATGTATGAATATGCTTAATGCCACTGAACTGTACCCTTAAAAATGGTATGCTAGACAGAGTAGAAGATGATGATTTAACTGGTGAAATGTTTTTTCTACGAAATTAAAAATTAGGCTTTTCTGAAAACATTATCCAAAATAGAGAACACAGAAACTCAGTCTAAGTGAGCTGGTTCATGGTTCACCCAGACGCGGACAGGTCAAAGAACCCACCCCTCTGCTCTGGCCTGAACTCAGCTCCCCTCGCCCAGCAGACATGTCTGAGCCTTGGAGGAAGACTGGCCTGCCTCTGGGTGACGGGAATAAGAACCATCTTTCCCTCCCCTATAATTTTGTCTTTATATTTTTTCCACATTTTCTGAAATTGATTTGACGATTTTTATAATGAAGAAAACATTCCTGAAATTCCCCATATTTTAAAGACCCCATCCTCCATGCCAACCCCTGTGAGCGAGGGCTCAGTGTCTCTCAGGAGGGACCTCCACTGCCCAGGAGCAGCCCCCAAGTGAAATGCTGTTTTCCTAAGTGAGTCATGCAGGTAGGATCATAGGGATGGGCTAGGCTCACAGTCCAGATGAACAAATGTCCCAGCAAACCTTTGTAGCCATCAGCTGGGCTCCAGGTAGGCGCTTTGCTAGGGACAAACTGTCTGCAGAGGCCAATTGGAATGACCTTCAGCCCCCATACTCAGAGCTCAGTCTCAGGGGCCTGAGACACATAAACAACCAACATAAAGCATCCCAAACTAAAAACAGGTCCTGACCTCATGCAAGCATTGTGTCCAGAAGGGACAGAGGAGGGGAAGTTCTCCAGCTGAGATAGATCAAAGAAGGCATGGCAGGGTGGATGCAGGGCTTTCGAGGATGAATGGGATTTTGAAAGGGTTTGAAGGGGGTGGGTGGACATTCCAGACAAGGGCCATGGGGTGAGCAAAGGCCCAAAGGCAAGAAAGGGTACTTGTTTGAAGGTGTGAGCTTTTATAGGTAACTGGATTGTGAAGCCCTTGTATGCCAGGCTGAGAGATTTTTTGGACTTTTTTCCATAGCTGACTGCAAACCAGGAAGGGTAGTGGTTGTTATGGTTTCATTTACTTTATCAAGAGACCAGCCCACGTAGACCAAGAGGGCTCAGAGTCTGCTTTCTTGTCCCAGCAGCCTTAAGTCATGCAGGTAAGACAGTTTGAGCCTAACCAGTAGCTATCTCTGAATCTACAGACTGACTCCGGTAAGCTTGCCAAATGTCTTTTTAAACACTGTTTTTCAAAGAGCCCAATCATCTAGTTACCTCAAAGGGATTCAGGGAGTTTGAAAATAGACAGTTAACAGATGGGGGTGGGAAGGGGACAGGGCTGGTCACAGGAAGAAGGGAAAAGTTCTATTTGGCCTAAAGCAATTTATTCGAGTTACATTTAATTGTACATTTTAATATGAGACTTCCAAATTTTATGCCACAGTAAAACAGAGCAGCCTTTGAAATGATTAAACTAGCAACTTCGTGGTCCTCACGGCTAGAGCAGCTTCCAGCGCGTCACCACACCTAATTAAAGGTCAGAGATGAGCGCTGTAAGAGCTGCTGTGTTTTCCTTAATTATTACATGAATGAACAAGTCTGTTTTGAATGCCCTAGATGACTGAAGTTTGCACAAAAACACAGGGGCACCTGGGCTTAATCCAAGGAGCCTCATTCTTCCCCCTGCTCCCCACTCTGAGAAACCTGCCTTGCTCAGCACACTCTCTACAAATTCCTCTCAGTATACAACCCAAAAAGGAGCAAGAAAACGCAGTTAGCTAGACAAACAGGTTCAAGAAAGGCATGGATGACAGCTAGGAGCCCAGAACGTGGACCTTAGCAAGTCACTTCCCCTTCTGGGTATCAGTTTTCCCATCCATAAAGTGGGGACATTACACAAGCTAACTATTTATGACAGTCTGTTATTCTATGAAAAAAATCATAACTTTTCACCTGATCTCATCTGATAAAGAAGAGAGGAAGTTGGGAGGGAGGAGGGAAGTGATGGAGGGAGGTGGGCAAATTTTGTTCACAGTTTATGTTTGCATTCACCTTGACTAACTTCAGACCCTCTTGACTCTGCACTGCCCTCCGCACACATCAGTGCCCAGAACCGACAGCTTCCAGCTTTATTTATTATTATTATTATCATTTATTAGGTATAAATGGTAAACGTTTTTCTGGCATCCTCTCACCGCGCAGGTGCATAGAGTGACCCAGGCTTCTCCCCAGGCTGGGCTGGGGGCCAGTGGCTCTTGCAGGATGGGAGTTGGCTGGGCTCGGTCTGGATAAGTTGTGACCAACTCCTTCAGAGGTTTTGTTGCACTTGGAGCCTTCAGCGACTCAGTTCCATCGTAAGGCCTGAAAAGAGCATTTCAGATCGGAGCCCCTTCAGACGGCTTGCCTGAGCTGAGGCCTCTGTAATTCTGCCCCCCCATTTGCTTTGAAAAACTCCAACCTGTGCTTTTAGGCCATTTATTCAATCCAGTACCTTGAAAGGTTGCAGCATCTGCAGTTCAGAAAGTGAGACATTCTCATAGCAAGGTTCATCTCAGGCCTTTGGCCCCTATTCCCTTTTTTAAGGACTTGTCCAAAAAAGAAATGTCTAGCAAAGTTTTCTAAATAAAATCTGTATCAGAAGGAATTGGGGTTTCTTCTTTTGTTCAAACAGTTGCTTACACATGTATTATTATCCAGAACCATTTTTGGCACCTAAAAGGGGTCAGGGTTCTCACACCACTACCCACCCAAACCATGTGCTTTGGGGGAGGGTTTGGAGGAGGGCGGGGCCCGGAAAGGAGCCTAGACTTCATCTAGTTTAAATCTATGCTCTTCTAGAAAAGGAAACTGAATTCTAGAGAAGTCTCAGTCAAAGGTTGGGATTAGAATCCAGCATTCACTGTGTTACACCACACCTTTGACTATTAGTTTCTCTTTTTCAGAGGAGCAACATATTATACCTGAAGACTGCCTTCTGGTCAGCCTTTGCATAAGAAATGAGAAAGCTGAAAGAGCTGCTGATCCTCATAAATGAAGCTGTTGGTTTTTGCTCTGAGGGAAAAACAATTGCTCTGAGGCTAAATGACCGTGGTGCCTGGGATCCACTGTCAGAGCCGTCACCTGAGTCCTTGGAATGACAGGCTGTCTTCTCTAGCATCGGCCATTTCCCTGCTGGCAAATTAAGGGAAATGACTAAGCCCTGCTGCTGACAGCAGAGGATTTTGAAGACAGGAATGCAGTGATAGTGCTTATTACAACTGGGAACCTGGAAGGAAGGCAGGAAGTGGTTAACAGGATGGATGGAGACCCAGGTGACAAGTGACGAGGAGGAGAGAGCTGGCGTCAGGGCAGAACAAGGCTGACCCCGGGCTCTCCCCTGCTAAGATCACCTCCCCATCCCCGCTGGGAGGCATTTCCTCATGTCTAGGTTGGATTCATGGCCCTCAGGACTGGTGACTCTTGGTGGATCAGCTTCCCAGTCATCTCAGAGAACTGTGTTTTCATCCATCAACCCATTCATCTTTCTGTGTATTTACTCGCATCCCTCTTGGTTCCAGAAAGGATTTGAGGTAGCTCAAATAAAATGTAACAAAATAACCTAAGTTAAAAGCAAGAAGGGGGACTTCCCTGGCGGTCCAGTGGTTAGGACTCTGCACTTCCACTGCAGGAGGCATGGGTTCGATCCCTGGTCAGGGTGCTAAGATTCCCACATGCCGCTCAGGGCAGCTAAAAAGAAAAATAAATTTTTAATTAAAGAAAAAAAAGCAAGAAGGAAAGAAGGAGAAAAAACAAAAGTGAAGGACTCAAAGGTATTCAGGAATGCGACTAAAGGTGAGTACTTCAAAATTCATTTTGTGATCATTCATCCAGCGGCACACATGCGATTTATGTACTTTTCTGTATGGATTTATGGATGGGAACTTTTAAAATACATTTACAGCTCTCTACAACTCTGGCTTGTCTGAGAGACATCTTTTAGGGTACCTGGGGGAGTGTATGAGCCACTTCCTATGTCTTCTCTTTCCAGCAACTAGCCCTAAATATTGCTCCTCTCACCTGAGCTCCGAAACAACATCAGGTGGCCATGAGGCTGACCCTGCTCTCTTAGCCACGTGTTGAAGTGCAGGGCTTCCCTCCAGAAAATCCAGACCTGCCCATCTTCGAGTTGACTTCTTATAAAATCAAGCGTTTTTAAAAGGGAGCATCTTTAAATGCCCAACAAAGGGACCACCTGGTTAATCTGAGCAGAAGCAGGAATTCCTCAGGAAGAAAGGAAGATGCAGGAATTGGTTTTCCACTGGGCGTTTATGTGATGTCCCATAACTCAATCTATAAACCAAGTCCAAAGGGCTGGGCTCTGTTTAAGAGGCTGGCACTGCAGGCCTGTCAGGAGGATGACATGCCCGGGAAGCTGTACCACCCACCATGCAGGCGGGCCCCTGGGAATCAGCCTCACTTCTCCCCCTGGCTCCTGCTCAGTGAGGGAGGCCTGTGGAGGATGCAGCCCAAGCAGGGATCTCCACGGCCCCACTGGCTCCCTCCTCCAACCACTGAGCTACCCAGACCTCTCTAGTCTCCCTACTGCCTCAGCCTTGGTGACAACTCAGGAGCTGTGGGGTCCAGGAGTCCCAGGGAGGCAGAGAAGAGGCTTGAGTTCACAGAGCCTCACCGATAGGGGTGTGTGGATGTCTGGCATTGAAAGCAACCTTCTCACTTTACAGATGAAGGAACTGATTTTAGAGAGAAGGAGAACTTGCCAAGGGCCATGCAGTGAGGAGCACAGCCAAGACGGGGTCCACGTGTACTCTCACTCTCTCCATCTTTCTCTCTCTCTCTCTCTCTCTCTCTCTCTCTCTCTGTCTGTCTTGCTCTTGCTTTGGGTCGCACTCTTTTTCCAGAAAGCACCTGACTCAACACGTCTAAGCCCACCTACAGTAGCATCTGCTGACCTAACACGCCTCCCCAGATGCTACCAGGGAGAACCCAAGTCCTGGGGAGGCCCTGCCTCACTGTCCAATGGGTCCCCAGTGGACCTCCCAGAGGTAGTCATTCCTCACATGGAGCTCTTCAAATCACAAAGCACTTTCTCACCCATGTCTCACCATGATTGTTCCAAGAACATCTATTCGCAGCCATCGACGGCGGGGGTAAGAGCATGGCCACGATAACCCAGGGGACATCTGGCCATTGCCCTAGGATGAGTGAGATTCCAGGCTTGGTGCCAGAGGATGAGCTTTCTCTTTGTGGGCAGGGACTGGGCAGCAGGTAGCTGCTGCAGAACACGCGGGCTGTGTTCCTAGTTAGCGGGGAGGCTTGGACTCCGCCACAGCACGGACTGAACCTGGGGCTCAGAGGGGACCTCGCCAGGGTGCCCTCCTACCAGGAGTCATGAGCACAACCAGCCAAAATGTGTTTCTACAAAGTGTGGTGCAGGCAGTAGGAACAAACATGGGCACGGGGACACCTGGACAGGCACTTAGACTGATTCTCCACTCGTTCTGGGAAAAGGCCCTTTCTGTAGCTGCTTGAGTGTTAGGAGGGAGACGAGCAGGGTCAATCATTCAAGGGCAGCCTGGGGTGGGCGGGGAGGAGGGGACAGGGATGTGTCTTTGAAAGGACGGAGGTAAATGGACAAGGAAGGGAAGTGATTTTTTTCAGGTCCTAGACTCTGGGTCTCTGTAGCATCAGAGTGGGAGTGACCTCCTGGTACAGACCCCCATTTTACAGATGCGGACACTACAGCCCAAGGAGGGAAAAGAACTCACTTACAGTCAGTAGCAGAGTGAGGACCTGATCCCTAGGCGGGGGGCTGGGTATCTAGAAGACGAGGCACAGAAAGAGGGGAGAAAATCAGACACACACTTTGGCTGGGGACCAGCCCTCTAAGGACTGTGTGGGAACCTAGGACTGAGCTTTTCCAAAGCACTCGGGGAATATAAACCCCTGGGAGGCCCTGCTGGCCAGTGAGAGGCCTCCTCCCCGGAAAGAGCAAACTGCAAAAAGCCTGCTGTTGGGACGGCTGGTTTTATGTTTGAGGATGTGGATTGACCCCAGGGCGTTAAGGACCCATGCTGACACAGAGCCTGCAAATTGCTCCTCCTCTCTGTGCAGATCAGCTCAACAAGGCCATGGCCAGTGTCTCGAGCGGCCAGAGTCTGGGCAGCAGGGTACACCCATATCCACCCAGTGCACCCCAGGGCAGGGTCGAGTAATCACAGGCCGTGTGAGGGAGAAGGGACCTTAAAGGGCATGTAGCAGCCTCCCATCTGTCTCCATCAAACACTGGAATTCCTTCCATCTCGGGGCTGCGCGGCCACAGCTTGAGCAGCTCACAGAGACAGCTCATGGTCCCATGTGATGGCCACGCCAACCCTGGGACCAAGCGTCTCCTCCACCACCCACCCTGTGTTTCCTGCCAAGTGGTCCTCGTTCTGTCTCTTGAGACCCCATGGAACAAATCCTTTCCTCTTCCCCATACCAACCCTTGAACTGGCTAAACACAGTGATCAACCCCCCAAATCCTCTCCTTTCCAGGCTGAACACCCTGGCTCTCTCAACCAGTTTCCCTGTGACTGGGTTCCAGCCCTTCATCAGCTCTCCCTCCCACCCTTCGTCCTAATCACTTACTTCTACACTCTCTCTACTAGGTTATTTATTTATTTATTTATTTATTTATTTATTTATTTATTTTGCGGTACGCGGGTCTCTCACTGTTGTGGCCTCTCCCGTTGAGGAGCACAGGCTCAGCGGCCATGGCTCACGGGCCCAGCCGCTCCATGGCAGGTGGGATCTTCCCGGACCGGGGCACGAACCCGTGTCCCCTGCATCGGCAGGTGGCCTCTCAACCACTGCGCCACCAGGGAAGCCCTAGGTTAATTATTAATCCTGGCTCCCCAGGATTGAACATAACATTCAAGGTGAAAGCCAGCATCTCAAAGCACCCTCCTAGAAACCTAATCCACATGCCCTTTCTCCTTCCTGTTTCCTCGGGTCTAGACCCTCCGTTCCAAGCTTCAGAGACACACACACGAAGGCCACACTTGCTCAGAGAACAGTTATGGGAACCTGTGCTCATAATTAAATGTGTGGCAAATCCTGACTTTCCAAAACCGTAAAAAGGAAGAACATTTAACTCTCTAAAGGCAGTGGGGTCAAAGGGGAACTCCCTTAACAGCACAGCATGGGTCACAGCTGACCTCTGTCAGGTCTGATTCTACGGGCCAGAGTAGATATGACATATTCATTCAGGAGAGCTAACCCTGAGCACCTACTAGACCCAGTAGCACCATGACAGAGAGGCTACTTAATATATAACTTTGACCCCAAGGAGCCCAGTTAAGCAGATCCATACACGTAGAATTATAGTAAAATGTGCTAGATGCTGTAATTGAGGCATGGAAGTGGGAAAAGTTAGTTTCCTGTTGCTCTTATACCAAATGACCACCAACCCAAAATGGGTCTCCCTGGACAAAAATCAAGGTGTCAGCAGGGCTGGGTTCCTTCAGGAGGAGCTAGGAGAGGATCCACTTCCTTACCTTTTCCAACTTCTAAAGGCTGCCTGCATTCCTTGGCTCACGGCCCCCTTTCTCCATCTTCAAAGCCAATAGCATCATTGTCACATCTTCAAATCTCTCTCCAGCCTCCTGCCTCCTTTCACTTATAAGAACCCTTGGGATTACATCGGGCTCACCTGGATAATCTTCCCATCTCAAGGTCCTAAACCTAATCACTTCTGCAAAGTCCCTTTTGCCGTGGAAGGTAACCTATTCACACATTCATAGGGGACTAAAACATGGACATCTTTGGTGGCCACTATTTTGGCCATTATGTTCCACAGAGAACAATTAACTCTGCCTGTGGGAATGGATCCTTTAAGCCTTTGTAGTTTTGCAGGAGCACCCTGGCATAAAAGGGTAAAGAGATTTACCCTTTGGCTGGGGACCAGCCTGGCTAGGGATAGCCTGGCTAGTTTTTGTGCCCTTCCCCAACTTTTTTTAGATTGCTTTTCTTTATTTTCTTTTCCAGAAAGAGCCTGATTGCCTCTAGGGTTGTGTGATACGTTACCTGTCAAGGCAGCTTGTTTCTTCCTATTGACAGATCTGAACAGAGAACCCTGATGTTTTCATCATCACTGGAAATGTTAACAGATCTTACGGTGCCCAGGAGTTACTTTAATTGAACCAGAAAGGGTGCTGGGCAGTGCGAGGGTCATGGCACACGGGGGTCTGATGCAGCCAGGAGGTTCTCTGAGGTTCATCTTCAGTAGACTGTGTTCCACCTAAATGCTCCTGGGCAGGTCGTCGGGCCAATACCTTATTAGAATGATAGCATTCCCAAAGCTGGGTGGGCTGCAGAGTTTCACGGATGCCATCTCCTCTACCCCTGTCCTACAAATCAACTGAAAAGAGTTTAAACTGAGGCTGACTTTGACCTTGAGATTGAAGGGGGCAAAAACTCAGAAATAGCGACATTTTCTGTTTCTCTTTTAATGTCACTGTGGACATGAATTGCTAGGGGATTGGAGCCAGGGAAGAGGCCCAACTCTCTGCCTTCTGTCAGGCTGGGGTTCTGGTGGACCTCAATCTGGCAGCTCCTGCTGCGGCGGTTAAGGGGAGAGCGTGGGAGCTCTGGGCTACCGGGCCTGTGGAGGGAGGACAGGACCATGGGAAAGGCTTGTGCAGAAGACACATCCTGCATCCCTTTATCTCTTTGCATCTTCTGTTGATGTTTTGCATTTGTGGCTCTTCTTTGTGCCAAGTGCGGCCGTTCTGGGTTTGGCTCCGGGATGTGGAGGTGGGACATGGAGAACCACTCTGCCCCCACGGTGTGCCAAAAGCAGGGGACCCTTCGGGACAGAACTCCAGCTTACAGTGCACTTTTACATCCATTTGACTCCTATACCACCCCAGGAGGATGCGGAAACTCAGTCAGTGGCATTGCTCAGACCCATATCTGCGACCAAGTCTCCCACCACACAACGGTGTCTCCCGTGGGCTCTGGACAGCTCCTGCTGGGTCAGGGCCATGCTTGCAGCCACTGTCAGAATGACCTGCACTTGGATTTCTACCTCCTTCCTCTTGCTCCCTTCCCCTCTCAACTATCTCTCTCCCAGCCTTTTTTCTTCCCTCTTTCTCTCTCTTTATTCTCTCTTCTTTTCTCCTTCTTAGCAACCAAAGCCCCTACAAATAACTCTCAGCTCTCGGGAGCCCCTAATAGGCTAAAGGGACTAGAATGCTGAGGTCAGGATGTCTACAACCACGAATGAGTGTCCTCCTGGTGCTCGCCTCCCCTGATCAGTAGGTCCTGGGTTGAGCAGGTGACCCGTCCACACCAGGAGAAGCAGTGGGGGAGGGGGCTTGGAATAGTCTAGGCCAGAATCCAGGAGACAGCTCTGGCTTGAGCTCACAGACAGCCCTGCTGATCACAACCTCAGGTACATTACTGCTCCACTCTGGACCTCAGTTTTCTCATTGAAAAAATGGGATAATAATACCTACCTCCCAGAGAAGTTGTTGTAAAGGTTAGGAAAATTGATTTCATGGTACCAGGCATGTATTATATATTTAATAAAGCTTGGTTGAATGCGGCAGCAACTGGAACACAGAACCATCCCAAGCAATGGACTTGAAAATATCATTATCTGTGTTGGGGTAATAAAAGCCAGGAAGCACATGGAAGCATAAACAGAGACGTGGAAGGGAATGGAGGAAGAGTGTCACTGGGAAGAAGCTGTTCATTGTTTTTCCCCCTGGGCATCTCAGACTCCCTGGCACCCTGGATCCAGCCACTGAATTCAATTAATGCTTGTCTCTTCATGATGCGATGAAATCATCTTGTAACATTCCAGATGCCTAATGAGGGTGGTCACAGCTACTGCGCAGCAAGTCCCGGAATCTCCCTGCCTTCGGCATGCCCTGGTAGTAATGGTGATTTTTAAAAGCTGGGAAGCCCAGAGTGACTTCTCCCAAAGCAGACTTGGTCAGTCCCCATGTCAGCAGAGATTCAGAGCCCAACCTGCAGTTGTTCCAGAAAGAGAAGCCAATTACAACATGCTGGGGTGGGGTGGGGGCAGAGAGACTGGAAACTTGGAGAATATAAATGGAAAGACTTGCAGTTAAACATGCAAATTGTTTGTCCCCAATTATTTCCTCTTCCTCCAAGGACCCCACTTAGATGGTAACAAAGGAATTGAAATGATAAACCCACTACATCACAGGGAATGGAAGAGGATTATCAATGGACTAGAGATTTCAACACATTTATGGAACAGAACAGTTGAAGGTAGCTGAGCAGAGACATCTCATTTTCTTAACAGAGCTCCAAAGAGGTTTGGAAACTGATTACACCAGGTACAATGCAGGACAGGTGTGTGTGAGACGGGGAGGTAAAAACCAGGGTGTTATTTGAAAGCTACTATATGGAACATTTGCCTTTGCTCCCACACCTAGGAAAACAAACAAGTTATTTTTTTTAATTACAATGTTCTACAGAAAACAACCCTTCGTGAACATTCTGGCTTGTAGAGGTTCCCAATATAATACTCAGCCTGCCACCCCAGAACCCAAACGTGAACCTTGCCATGTGTACAGAGCCCTCTGATGGTGACTTTTATTGCCTCCCTTTTAAAATATGAGCCAACAACCATGGATTTAAGGGAAGCAAACAACAATCAATAACAAATCACAGAGAAAATAGATATAGCCCAGAAAGGAAAAGGTAACTTTAAAAACTACAAAATTTTAAACCCTAGCATCCTAAGAGAAATCCAAAAGAGACTGCATCCATTAAACAAGAGTAAGAATCTATAAAAAGGAACAATTAAAGAACAGGCACCACAGAAATTAAAAATACAACTGCAGAAATTAAAATTTTAATTAAAGTGTTGGCAGACAGAGTTGAGAAGTCTCCAGAAAGTAGAAGAGAGAGATTTCAAAGACAAGACACAAGAGAAGATAAAAATAAATAAATGATAAATAAATGATTAAAAGAGAGGCAAAAAATTATCAAGGAAGTAGTATATGATAATTTCACAAAACCTAAGGACATAAGTCTGCAGAGGACCCTGGATGTTTCCAGCTGTGTGAATGAAATAAAGAGGAATACCTAGCACATCATGTTGACAGCAGAACACAAAAGACATAGAGAAGATCTTAAAGGCTCCCAGCAAAGAAAAAAAAAATGAGTCAGCTATAAATAATGACAATGAATTCTTACCAGTAATCTTGGTGCAAAAGACAAGTTGAATTTAGAATTCTATTCCCAGCTAAACTAGCAACCAAGTGTGAGGGGAGAATAAAGAAAAATTCAGGTAAGGACTCGGAAAAAAGGATACCCTCTGTATCCCTTCTCGTAGGAAGTTATAAGATGGGAGAGCACACTAGAAAGAGGAAGACATGGAATTTACAAGATAGTGGATGCAACCAGTGAAAGCCATGGAGAGGAGTTCCCAGAGGCAGCTGGGTAGAGGTCCAGAGCAGTTTCCACAAATTCTAGAAAGATGAAGGAAGTGTTAGAAAGGAAATGTAGTTACAATATACTACTTGACACTATAGTAAACAATATTTCCAAAGAAACAATAACATCAACTCCTTTTTATTCATTTTCAACAACCACCAAAATGTTAATTACAGTAAGAGAACATAAAAGTCATCAACCTCGACACAGTCCTTAAGGGAAATTTACACCCCAAAAAAGAAGAAAGAGTGAAAATTAATGGGCTAAGTATCTGACCTAAGAAGTCATGAAGAGAAAAACAACTAAATAGACTCAAAGAAAATGGAGGAAGGAAATAATAAAGCCGACAATGAATGAAATAGAAAACAATGATAAAATAGAGAGGGGCAGCAAAGCCCCAAGTTTGTTCTCAGTAAAAGTAGGAAAATAGAAAAAACACTCGTGAAGTTTATCTAGAAAAAAAAGAAGATGGATATAAACAATATTAAAGATGAATAAAAGGGGGACGACAACAACAGATACAACAGAGAAATTAAATATTATGGAAAACGTTAGGCTAACAAATTTGAAAGCGTGGGGACAAAATGAACAATCTCCTTAAAAATATATAATGTAACAAAAGTGAGGAAATAGAAAGTTGAACAGATTTATGACCATTGAAATTAAATCAGTAGTTAAGAGTAAACCACACAAACTTACACACCCATGGTAGCCAGGCTCCAAAATGGCCCCGGTGATCCTTGCCTCTGGGTGTTCTCACTCCAGCTGGTGCCCTGGCACATTGAAGAGGCTGACCTGTGTATACCAGTAGGATACTGAGGAACTGATGAAATGTGACTAGCAAGGCTAAGCTATAGAAGACACTGACTTCTGTCTTGATATCTCTCTCTTGAACACTCGATCTGGGGGATGCCAGTTGCCTATCAAAATTCCAGCAGGGTTTCTCAGTGGAGCTTGACATGCTGACCTTAAAATATGCATAGAACTGCCAAGGG
>RJWK010011431.1:0-41990 GCA_004363435.1 Platanista minor | reverse complement strand
CTGGTGGTGTGTTTTGGAGTGTCTCTGAAGTTGCTATGATTTTAGGCAGCTTCTCTGCTAGTGGGTGGGGTTGTTTTCCTGTCTTCCTAGTTGTTTGGCATTAGGGTTTCCAGCACTCTAGCGTGCTGGTCGTTGAGTGGAGCTGGGTCTCAGCGTTCAGGTGGAGATCTCTGGGAGAGCTTTCGCTGTTTGATATTACGTGGGGCCAGGAGGTCTCTGGTGGACCAATGTCCTGAACTTGGCTCTCTCACCTCAGAGGCTCAGGCCTGACACTTGGTTGGAGCATCACGACTCTGTCAGCCACCCCGCTCAGAAGAAAAGGGAGAAAAAGAAAGAAAGAAAGAAGGAAAAATAGATAAATAAAATAGTTATTAAAATAAAAAATAATATATTATTAAATATAAAAAAATTATAAAGTAGTAAAAAAAAAGGAAGAGATAGCAACCAAATGAAAAAAATAAATCCACCAATTATGACACGCTCAAAAAACTATACAAAAAAAAAAAAAAAAAAAAAAAAAAAAAAAAAAAAAAAAAAAAAAAAAAAAAAAAAAAAAAAAAAAAAAAAAAAAAAAAAAAAAAAAAAAAAAAAAAAAAAAAAAAAAAAAAAAGACAGACAGAGCCCTAAGACAAATGGTAAAAGCAAAGCTATACAAAGTCACACAAAGAAGCATACACATACACACTCACAAAAGGAGAAAAAGGAAAAAATATATATACATAAAAATATTTTAAAAAGGAAGAGAGCAACCAAATCAATAAACAAATCTACCAATGATAATAAGCTGTAAATACCAAACTAAGATAAACAAAAGACCAGAAACAGATAAGATGCCGAAAACAAACCCCAAGTCTGCAGTTGATCCCAAAGTCCACCACCTCCATTTTGGGATGATTTGTTGTCTGTTCAGGTATTCCACAGATGCAGAGTACATCAAGTTGATTGTGGGGATTTAATCCACTGCTCCTGAGGTTGCTGGGAGAAATTTCCCTTTCTCTTCTGTGTTCGAACAGCTCCTGGGGTTCAGCTTTGGATTTGGCCCCACCTCTAAGTGTAGGTCGCCTGAGAGCATCTGTTCTTTGCTCAGAAAGGACAGGGTTAAAGGAGCAGCTGATTAGGGGGCTCTGGCTCACTCAGGCCAGGGGGAGGGAGGGATACGGAATGCGGGGCGAGCCTGTGGCGGCAGAGGCTGGCGTGAGGTTGCACCAACCTGAGGCCCGCCATGTGTTCTCCCGGGGAAGTTGTCCCTGGATCACGGGACCCTGGCAGTGGCGGGCTGCACAGGCTCCTGGGATGGGAGGTGTGGACAGTGACCTGTGCTTGCACACAGGCTTCTTGGTGGCGGCAGCAGCAGCCTTAGCATTTCATGCCCGTCTCTGGGGTCCAGGCTGATAGCTGCAGCTCGCGCCTGTCTCTGGAGCTCGTTTAGGCAGTACTCTGAATCCCCTCTCCTCGCACACCCCTAAACAGCGGTCCCTTGCCTCTCAGGCAGTTCCAGACATTTTCCCAGACTCCCTCCTGACTAGCTGTGGCACACTAGCCCCCTTCAGGCTGTGTTCACGCAGCCACCCCAGTCCTCTCCCTGGGATCTGACCTCGGAAGCCTGAGCCTCAGTTCCCATCCCCCGCCTGCCCCGGCAGGTGAGCAGACAAGCCTCTTGGGTTGGTGAGTGCTGGTTGGCACTGATCCTCTGTGCGGGAATCTCTCCGCTTTGTCCTCTGCACCCCTGTTGCTGTGCTCTCCTCTGTGACTCCAAAGCTTCCCCACCACCACCCCCGTCTCTGCCAGTGAAGGGGCTTCTCAGTGTGTGGAAACTTTTCCTCCTTCACAGCTCCCTCCCAGAGGGGCAGATCCCATCCCTATTCTTTTGTCTCTGTTTTTTTTCTTTTTTCTTTTGCCCTACCCAGGTGTGTGGGGAGTTTCTTGCCTTGTGGGAAGTCTGAGTTCTTCTGCCAACGTTCAGTAGGTGTTCTGTCGGAGTTGTTCCACATGTACATGTATTTTTGATGTATTTGTGGGGAGGAAGGTGATCTCCACGTCTTACTCCTCTGCCATCTTGAAGCTATCCTGAATGTGTCCTTTTTTTTTTTTTTTTTTTTGCGGTACACGGGCCTCTCACTGTTGTGGCCTCTCCTGTTGCAGAGCACAGGCTCCGGACGCGCAGGCTCAGCGGCCATGGCTCACGGGCCCAGCCACTCCACGGCATGTGGGATCTTCCCGGACCGGGGCACAAACCTGTGTCCCCTGCATCGGCAGGTGGACTCTGAACCACTGCGCCACCACGGAAGCCCCTGAGTGTGTTCTTTATATGATTTGATGTTCCCCAAGTTTGACACAAATCTAAAAAGCTTGAGGAATTCAGAGTTACAGAAAATGGAAATGACTAATTTGTTAAGAGTGGAGGCATATTAAATATGAATTTCTTGTCTTCATCTAAAAGTTGTCTTGCCTCACCTTTTTCACCAGTTTTCTTAGTGACACAGAGGTAGATGTAGGGGAGCCCACTAACATTGCTTTACATTGAGTGGTTTGGAGATTTTCAGTATCTGTTATAAATTTTCAAAGATTTACTCAGCATGTGATTTTGTGTTGTTTTATCAGGAATAGTAATTGTATTACCATTTTTCCAAGACAGCAAAGTAACTCCATGTTAAAAACAACAATAAGAGCAAAAACAAAGTATACCATCTCTACATTATAAACTCTCTTGACATTTTAAAACCTGGAGCACAGTGTTTGACTCCCCAACTTGACTTTTCACCTATCTCTGTTTTTCAGGATTCAATAAAAATAAGATTGATGAGAAAAAAATAGACTCAGTATCATACCTCTTACCTTTATTTCTGAGATGCCTTAATTCCAGAGAGTAGGACTTAAAGTGAGGGTTTAAAACTTACCCACAAAGCATAGGTTTATTCTTTTCTACCTCTGTATATTCTTTTCTTCTTTGCCATATTCGCTGGTTCTCTTAGAAATTATGGTTGTATTGCCTTTATCCAATACATGCAGAGAAATTTAATATTGTTGAAAATTTATGTCCTCTGACATTAATCATTATTACCCACTGGTCATACTTCCATTACAGACTAATATTCTTCACATGCAGAAAAAGGGAACTTGATCCTCTCTGTTAGATGTAACACCAAGAGTTTGTTCTGAAACTGTACTGTAGCTCCTGTACAGTTGGTTCTCAAGGGCTGTGGAGTACTGTTTGTTGACACTTTCTCACTAAACACTAAAGTTGGGAGCCTTTTAAGTTCAGGTTCATTGAGCATCTTCTTTTCTTTTCTGAAGAGTGAAAGTGCAAAGAAAGGAACCCTATAATCAAGATGTGTTCATGTAATCTCACGACAAAATGTAGAAGCTGTTCTACAGTATTATTAACATTTTTGCCTAGAAGGATCTTCACTGCCTTCTCTCAGACTATAATGGATGTTCGTTTCCCTCTTAGCGAAGTTAATTCATAAACATTACCTCACATCAACATAATTTCCTTATCAATTCAGCATTTAATATTGATTGCTATCCACACAATATATTATATACTTGATTTTCTTGTTTTTATGTATTTACCCAAGAATAGAATTTCATCCCATAGGTCAGTTGCTTCTTAAAAATTATAGTTTAATCATTATCAGTAGTTAAATTAAATGTAATTACAGCCTTGAACTAATTCAAATATGATTGTACCTAATTATTCTCATGAAGTGTTCGTGTTAAAGCCAGTAAAATTTTTCATATGATTTTAAAGGTTTTCTGGGGTCAAGAACATTTGAATTGCCTAGTTCTTCTACATGAATTACTCAATGGATACCTTAAAGAGGAGGGAAATTTTGAAGTGCAAGTTTCTGAAACAGTGCCGCAAATTCCATCTCCTATGGAAAAAAATCAGATATTTAAAAGTGAACAAAGTTCAGATGACCTACGGACAGGTCTGTTTCAATATATACGGGATGCTGGTAAGTAGCGATAGCTTCAGTGTGATTGTGTGTGTGTTTGTTTATTTTACCTGCCCATTCAGTAAATGAAGACACATCAAGATCACTTGAAAAGTCAATACCTGCAGTACAAAAATAGTACAATGCCATTCAGTCTCTCTTAAGGGAAAATTCTTGATTTGTTCCTTTCTTAAACCATGTAAACATGATCAACCAGCTTCTTTATATTCTTTTCTTTTATACTCAATTTTTTCTTGTGTAATAAACCAACATGTTCCCCTTTGAAAGCATACAATTAATTATACTTTCGTTTAACAGAACCTTTGAAAATGCCTGGTGTCTATGAAGTCTTGTTTTACAATGAAACCGAAGATAGCCCAGGGATGATGTTATGGAGATATCCAGAACCTAGAGTGCTCACCCTTGTACGCATAACTCCTGTGCCCTTCAACACCACAGAGGATCCAGATATTAGCACAGCAGACCTTGGTGATATGCTACAGGTATGGAATGACTTTTCATTTCAAAATAAAAACAGTGCTGATTTGATCATAGGAAAAATGTTGGGAGCATACCTATCTTTTCCATAAGTTGTATCAGAGAGAAATACACATGCATGTGTGTATACAAACACATATGTATGTACACATACACACACACACACAGACACACACACACACACAAGACACACACATACTAGAAATTGTATAATAATGTCATTCAGATTCATGGTACATGGCAATCCTGAGAGTTCTTAATTCTACTCTTCAACCTGTTACAGGTAGCTTACATAGTCTTCAGCTAGTAATGGGACAAACAGGTGTCACTGAGTTCACCATACATTTTCTGAGGACCTACCATGTGCTCATACTCTTCAGCATTTTTAGAACTGTTCTATGAAATAAGATATGTCCCCATAAGGCCAGAAAGGATGACTCAATTTTCATTTCATTTCCCAAGCTGAAAATGGTCTTGGGCCTCGTGGTAGGCTGATAGGAAAACCATCTAACCAGTGATCATATTCTGTATGATTTTGTGGAAAGTTTGTTGCTTGCCATTTCCCTGAGTGTGGATAGCACTATATTATTATTATACTTATTAATATTCTACGGATCTGAATTTCTCCTAAAATTTATTTTTCTCACCTATTACTAGATCCCGTAACCATCCACTCGAAGTCATTCCTGATTACTCTTTTTCCCTAACTGCTCACATCTGATTCATAAAACAAGTCGTGTCAGCTCTACCTCCAAATATGTCCCTATTCCATCTACTTCTTTCTGTTTCTACTGGTACACCTTGAGTTCAAGCTACCATCTTCTGTTCCCTACTACAGTAGCTTCCTAATTGGTCTCTATGATTCCATCCTTGACCCCTTGTAATGCATTTTCCAAACAACAGCTAGAGTGATTTTTTGAAAATGTAGGTTAGGTTACATCACTCCCCTAACTTAAAACCTGATGGTGGCTCCCTTTAAAACTAACAGAATTTGGTATCTTACTATGGCCTGTAAGGACCTCTGATCTCTGCACTGCCTACCTCTCTTGTATGTCTTGATCACTTATCTCCAGCACCTGGTATAGAAATATGAGCCAGTTTTTTTAATGACTGCTCTATACTTAACAACTCAGAATAATAATACAAATCAGAGGAGACCACAATACATATTAACATTGGTATTATTATATGCTTATTTAATTCTTGTTTAAATTCCTGATTATAATATAGTCAGATGTTCACCTTCTGAATTGATAACAGTGAAATGTGTCATCATTTTGTCAAGTGAACTAGAGTATGCAGAACTATCCAGTTTGCCAAGATGTCAACAGTATCTACTTTCTTTTGTTTTGTTTTGTTTTTTTCTTGTGATGAGAACTTTTAAGATCTATCCTCTTAGCAACTCTGCTTTGATTCTTAAATCGTCACATTCGCTTCCCCTTCTGTCAAGGTCACATTCATGATTATCTTCTCTCCCAGTATTCTTGGATGATTTTTGCTAAATAAAATGGCATTGTCTTTGAATCCTACTGTCTTGTTAGACTTGCCTAAATGTAGAATATCTGTAGTATTTTCAGTCAAAATGAAAATACTCATATATCAAAGTTTCAGCATCATGTAAGGGCTTCTTTATAACTGATTTCGGGGTTCAGATTTATAGTTAAATGTTAATTAACATAAGCCTGATAACTATTGGTTGGTAGTATTATGCCAGTTGTATTAAACAGACCATTTAAAGTAGTAAGTACATTCACTAGTGAGATGTTCTTCATCTTCTCACTGCCACTGGAGAGGCAGGAGAGCGTAGTGGTTAAAGAGAATGAACTATAGCCAGAATGCCTGGGTTCAAATTCTGGCTCTGCCATTTGCACACTGTGTCACCTTCGATAAGTAACTCAATCTCTCAGCCTCAGGTTTTCTGTTTTGCTTTTCTTTCATCAGTAAAATGAGACCACTAATAATGTAATGCTTATAGGAATTAATATTTATAAGACACATAGAACAATGCCTGGCACATGGTACCAGTACTATTACAGTGATTATCGTCAAAAGTCTTTTCATCAAGCAGAAGCACAGGCTAGATCAGAGAGAGCTTGGGTCTAATGACTCTACAGACCAGCTGGAGTAGTCTGGGAGATCTGGGATAGTCCGAGGGGCCTATAGAGTAGACTTGACACATAAGCACTGCATGAAGGAAGCCTAGCAGGTTTCAACAAGCAAAGAGCTGGTATCAGAGAGGTCCTGCTATATTTCATATCTTGCTGGAGAGAGAGGAGCTGATACATGGCAGAGTTCAAAGACAAGGATGCTGGCCTAAGAAGCAAGACAGGGTTGTACCTACTGTAAGCTGAAGGGGAAACCTTGATCCCAATGGTAAGAAAGAACACCCAGAATTGACAGCTGGGATGGAAGAACAGAGCAGGACTGGCAGAAAGTTGCCATGCTACTGAGCTCCCAGCCTAACCTTATATTCCCCTGGCTAAGAGCAGAATTTGTCCCAAGGGTTGGGGTGACCTCATCTGTAGAAATATGTCAGCTTTTTTCCTTGAGTGCTTGCAGTGCCAGACCCTGAACATACTCCTGGGGATTCAGAGACAGATAAGACACTGTCTAGTCATCAGAAGCTCTCTGTATAGCAGGCAAGTTTCTCTAGTTGTTTGGGTTAGAAGAATTTCCCTATTTTCAGCATTCAAGCATTCAGCATTAAACCTCTCTGTTGTCAGAATCGTTTTCCTGCTCTGTGTGATTATCTCTAGGTCTTTACCGGAGGCACCACTAAAATATTGACCTACCAATCCTTAATAGCAGGGAACTTATGAAAAGAAAGCCCTTTATCAACATGGTATAATGTAGATAATGTAGACATTAAAGTCTCAACTGCTGACTCCTGTTCCTCTCCTCCTTTGTATTTTACTAACTCAGTGACCTTAGGCAAACTGCTGATCTCTTAGAGCCTTAATTTCCTCAACTGAACACCGGAGTTAATGCTATTTACCTTGCAGAGTTGTCACGAGATTTAAGTGAAATATTATCGCTAAAACAAATAAGTGCCTTACACATAGTGAGCTCTTAATAAATGTTAATTTCCTTCCCTCCACTTCTTCACAAGCAAATGCCTGGACCACTAAAAAGCCCCCTAAGTGAAATTCTAGCCTTCAATCTCTTCTCCTTCCAACCTATCCTACTAAGTTCTTAAAGGAACAGGTGGATTGTGTCATTCCCTGAGAAAAACCTTCAGCGGTCCTATCACTGCTAGACTGACCTTGAGGGCACTGCAGAACCTCCCGACCCAGCTTTGCCTTTCCTTCCCTTCCACATGATCTGTGCTCTAATCAAACTGGCCTATTCAGCATTCCCAAACCAGCCTGTGGTCTCCCACATCCGTACTACTCCCTCTTCATTTGAGTCTCTCCCTTTTCTGCTGAAATCCTATCCGCACATCCAAACAGCCCAGTGCCATCTATTCCATGAAGCCTTTCCTGGACACCATCTCCAAATACAATACTGCCTTTCTCTGAAGTTCTGTAACACTTCATGGCACCACTTTTATTGCTGTTTCTCACCTATTCCTCACGTTTTAATTATCCATATCTTGTCTCCCTCCTAGACTGTAGGTTTCCAAAGGAAATGATCATGTCTGATTTTCTTTATGTTCCGTATAGTATCCACTGCAGTGGAGATGCTCAGTATATTGAATGGATCAATGAGTACATGGATGTCTGTGCTCCTATTCTGTATAATTCAAAAGCATTACGTTGTTTGTCATTATTTTATGGCACTATTGAATGCATTTAGTTTTACAAACTGAATTATGGCAGGATGCACTGTGTTATGCTTCAGTGGCATTACCTACTATAAACAGGCAGTCTAATGTCGTTACGTTACACAGGCTCTTGGTGAGATCATTGTCTCTTCTGGCAAGCCCACTGCCCCCTAGGCAGAGGCTCGTCCTTAAATACAAAAACAAGTTCATCTCCTTGGTTTTAGTCCTAAAAACAGAATCAAGCTTGGATTAATTTTTTCCTTCAGGACCATTTAGTTCATAAGAAGCTGACCTTATGGAGTTCACTTATATAGAACCCTTAAATATATCTGTGTATATCTCTTTCCATAATTAGTATTGGGATTTACAAACAGGCTCCTCAAATGACTTTATGGACTTTATGGAATTTATTTTGCGATTGTACTGAAAAATCTGGAAAACATGTCTATAATATTAAACTAACCATAGGTTCAGAATAAAGACCCTGAAATTAATGTTCACAGAAAACCAAAGGAGCTTACTTTGTGGTCAGTTTTATCACATTAAATTTTAAGTGTTAATAGTATATCTAGATGTCAATAAAATTACCAATAAAATTAGGATCTGTAAGTTAGAGTAATACCGTCAACCTAGAAGGAATGTTGTGCTATTTAAATGAGCTGAAATATAAGGAATTTTTGGCACTGTGTCTGGCACATACTGTAAGTTTTCCTCTCTCCTCATCCTGTTGTGTACACTGCCTACTGAGGATTCCATTTTGGAAATACCCGTGTTCTCAGATTGTAAATTTTTAATTCATCCTTTGTAGTGGAATTGGTAATGGAGATTTTAATTCTCACACAGATCTGTCATGGTGCTTTTTCTTGTTCTCTCAATACTATATTATTCTTGTTTTTATATTTATTTTCATTTATGTATTGTACTAAATTTTTAGATATCTTTGTTAGGTATGTGACAGTAGCCCATACTAAATAGCATCTCTCCCCAAGGATCTCAAGAGTGTAAAGCTTGAACATCACAATTCAAGATAAACACTAAATGTTGGGTTGGGATCACTGAAGCAATTTAAATAGATGTGAAGTAAAGTTAAAGGAGTGAAATGAAGGATAACATACTGTATGGATTAAAAGGAAAGATACAGGAGCTAAAGTCAGGAATTTCTCTAATGCAAGAAATATCTAGGGTGTACATAAGATTACTGGCATTACAGTCAAATAAAAGGGAAAGAGAATGTTTAAGTAATGTAGGGAAAAATTAACACATGTTCAAAAAACCTTACATTCGAAAAATTAAAATATTTAAATTCAGATCTACACCTTCAGAAAATGTGAAATAGTTAACAAGTGAAAAGATAAACATATATATCTGTTATTTTTATTTCTACTTCATAGCATTTATCATCAACAAGTAATTGTTGAATATCTTCCCAATATCAATATAGGATACTACAATGTATAGACAGTGAAGATATAAAGAGATAGAAGATCTGTCCCTACTCTTGTAAGGTTTATAATCTAATTGAAAAGACAGGACATAATTGCATATGCAAACTCAGAAGATAGAATAGCTGAATATATATTAGGATAGACCCATTATATAGAAGGAATCATGTAATTTGGGGAATTCTGACATCTGAAGAATAAATTGAATTAATTGGCAAAAAAAGAATAAATTTTGTTACTAAAGCTCTATAATTTCATAGCACTTTCTCAGTAAAAAGGCATTTTCAAGCTTCAGAATTAGGTGCAGAACTCTTATATGACTAGAGTCCTTAAAAGATACCTTCTCAAGGATAACAGGAAGAAAAAGACAAAAGCAAGCTGTGTCATTTGTTTATTTCTGGTGGAGAAAGAGAATGGTAAGCCAAAGAAATCAGTGCACTCATGCCCAATTCATTTTTGTTTATCCAGTTTAAAAGTCATGGAAATTAATTTTTAAAGTAACACTAATATGACTATAAAAATCAAAGTGAAACCACATTGGAAGACAGCAAAAAAAAAACGTATACTTGGAAGCCAAGGAGAATCTAACTAGTTGAGATCTGTGTTATTTTTGCTCCAAAGTGTTATGATCATCTTTGTGTTTGACACCCAACACTGTGCTAAGCGCTTTGCGTACATAACCTCATTAAATCTCGTTCTATTCTGAGGGGTGGGCATTATCCCCATTTTCTAAGTGGGGAAACTTATAAAGAGAAATTAACTGTTGTTGAATCATAAGAAGTGGGAGAGCCAGAATTTCATCTCAGGTCTTTCTGACTCCAAAACTTACGTTCTTTACCTTATTTGTAAAACAATGGAATTGTTTTGACACATCTACAATACACTTGTATTGTAGACGTACTGTCACATTGAAGTGACAGTGAGGGACTCTATTGAGAAATGTGGAAAGAAGGAAAATAAAATTATTCCTTTGCTTCAAAGTGTTAAATCATGAAATAATGAATCAGACAAAAGATATGCAAAATAACCTTAAATAAATAAAAGGACTCACAGAAACAAGATGGTTTGGGTATAAAGATATCTTAAAAAAGAATGTCTCCTTAAGAAGGAGAACTGGTCAGCTCTAGAAGCCTAGGATGGTCATGGAAGCATTTGTTGGAAGAAGCCCTCCTGGCAGCATTCAAAGAAATGGTGCCTAAATGTCTGGTTCACCTGGGAGCTAAATCCCCTTTATGAAGATGAATGTAGCAGCTGTCAGATCTCTGTGTCTAACATTCAAATCATCTAACCCCCCAAACAACCTTCTAATAGTTTGACTCCTGATGCAATCTGTCTACAGAGAGTTTCATACACTTCTCAGGCCAGCATCAGTATCCAGGCTGCTTGGCAGTGATACATCTTATGGTAAATTAATAACTTGGCATCTGGTTTATATATCAGTCTCTAGTGAACTTTGTTACATGACTCAGCATTCCTAAATCTAGCCAATGCTAGGACACCATGGAAATTTCTTGAGACTGCAAGACCAATGGCCAGATCTTAAATCATGGTGAATCCATCATGCTAAGTACCCTTTTGCGGCTACCTGCCTTCCCAGCATGCTGACCTCTCCCAAATGACGGCTCTATTGTGCAGTATGTCACAAACCTTTCCAAACAAAATCCCATTCTTACTACCTTGAAGAGTTGGGAGGAGTAAAGATAACATATATAAAGCACCTGGCATAGTGTCATGCATAGTTAAAGGCTCAGTAAATTATTATTACAGCGCTCTGTAACTGCTGTCATTATCATCATATCATCATCCTCATCGTCATCCTCTCAATTGATCAAAGAACCTCGGTCCCACTGTGCTAGACCAAGAAAGCCCTGTTTTCTTAGAAAGACAAAAGACACTTTTTGTGTTTGTAGTCTGTTAATGTCATAATAATTGTTGAGAATGATGGCTCTGCATGTGATTAATGGAATGCTTTCACTGATGCGAATGGCTGCTAGACAAGACACCACCTTCCCACGTGGTCATGGTCAGTTCTTCCAAGGTAGTATGTCAGCTACAGTCCTCTAGGTTGCAGGTAGCAGAAACCCCACTGAAGCTGGCCTAGCGAAGAATAGAGGAGAGAGCTAGTATCAAGATACAGTGGGGAAAACAAATACCATATGCTAACACATATATATGGAATTTTAAAAAAGAGTACTGATGAACCTAATGGCAGGATAGGAAAAAAGACACAGACGTAGAGAATGGACTTGAGGGCCCGGAGGGGAAGGGGAACTTGGGGTGAAGTGAGAGAGTGGCATGGACGTATACACACTACCAAATGTTAAATGGATGGCTAGTGGGAAGCTGCTGCATAGCACAGGGAGATCAGCTCGGTGCTTTGTGACGACCTAGAGTGGTGGGATAGGGAGGGTGGGAGGGAGACTCAAGAGGGAGGGGATATGGGCATATATGTATATGTATAGCTGATTCACTTGGTTGCAAAGCAGAAACTAACACACCATTGTAAAGCATTTATACTCCAATAAAGATGTGAGGAAAAATAAAAAAAGATACAGTGGTGAGTCCTAGAGGCCAAGGGCAAAATGCAGCTGGGCCTTTAGTAAAGGATAGGGCCAGGAGTGGAAGACAGGAATCCAGGGGAGTATTTACCCACTCTTACTTTTCTCTGCGTCTTTCCCCATATTTGCCTTATTCTTCCTTTTCAACAGACTAGCTTCTTTTTTCCCCCGCTTCTCAGACCACCTGGTAGTCCCCAACAACTCCCAGAGCTCCCAGAGTCACATTTACAAGTCCAACCTCTGGTCCCATTCCACATTCCTGACTGACCTAGTTTGGTGTCAGGTGCTCTTGGCCCATTTAGCTAAGGCCATGGGGTGGAATCACATTCACCAGCGTGACTGTGAATTAGGGGTCATTTGTGAGCTTTGCAGAGACCCACGAAGGGATTCATCCTATATTGTGTCTCTTAGTGCTCTTGTTTGCCCCCCTGGCTAACCTGGCCAAACTCATGGTCAGTAGTGGCCTCATGCAGTCAGCTGCTTCTTTCCTGTCTGACCAACTCTGTCTTCAGTGTATTCTACCCTTCCAAGAGGGAAGCCTTTTATATATGGTCTGTGGTTTTGGAGAAGTGTCGCCACTGACAGGAGGGTCTCTAAAAAGACTGCCTCACTAAAAGAAATTTACTCCTTTTTGCTGTGGTTTTTCCAGCTTTCTCTTTTGCAAATATCTGTCAAAGCTGTTTCTCTCTGCACATCACAGGCTATTTGCATCTAGAGATAAACCTCACATCACTTTTTTAAATCTTCTCATTGTCCTCCCCAGGCATCTTCTCAAAATACAGATTAGGCAAGTTTCTATGTCTTACAGATACATATGAGCTATTTTCTTTTCCCCAAGTATCTTTCTTGGTCAGTGCTTCCTTTTTTAATGCAGTGACTATGTAGTACATTAGCAACTCCACAGATTCTATAAATACTCTCTTGGTTCTAATGATATATGAGAGCTTTATACATAAAATAGTTTTCTGTCTTTGAAACTGAGTTTACAGTGTGATGCCTAATGTCTGTAGCTTAGTGATTTAATTGTTTGGTTTTCTAATAACATTTTATCTTACATACTTATCCACAGACTGAACTGAAGCTTCATTAAACCTTATGGTTGTGTGGATTTCATTCTTTTTTCGTAATTATGTGCAAAAATGTTCCAAGTCAGAGAGTAATACTCGGTATTACCCAATAAATTAAAAACTAGACTTTTGCTGCTTTAAACTTGACATTACAAGCTTCCTGTGATTCTAAAGCACATGGACCTGATAGGTAAAGGTTATGATATTAGTACATGGTGACACTACAGAAAAAGAAACCTTCAGAGAATTACTTGCAATCTAATATGATTTGCCTCTTCCATACACAACTTAAAAAGAATAAAAGGAAGAGTTCTTGGATGTTTCTTTTCAGCTGTGTTGGGCGGTTCACTTATAGCTGCACATATGTTCCCAGAATCCTGAGCCTTTTTATTTTATAAGCACCTCCTGCCCACTGGCAGCTGTACTAATGTGTCCCAGAAGGCTTTGCTCCTATCCATCATCTTTAGGAGTGGTGCTTAAAGCCAGATATGAAATTCATTGTTGCTGAAATGAAGAAACGAAGAAGAAGTCTTGCGGGCTTTGAGGAAGTAAGAGGCAGAGCCTGACTCTTAGGAAATAAAGGAAAGAAAAAGTCCTGTGTACCCACTGGACACAATAATAAATGGTTTTGAATGATGGGTAACAGTGCTGGATTGACTACTAAGTGTTTTGCATCCAGAAGCCATTGCCCCCTTTTTTTGGACAATGAAGGGGAACCTAAAATAGAGTATTACCTGGATACACTTTTAATTATTCTGTCTTCATAGTGTTGTAAAAGTATTTTTTTAAGAAGGATCTAGGAATATATTAAAAAGAGCTCCGCCTGAGAATTTTGAGGTTAATTCAGTAAATACTGATAAAAGGACCTGCGTTCATGCCATAAGACATACAGAGGAGGAGAGGGCTCTAGTTCTGCTCTCAAGGCACCTATAGTCTTTTTTTTTTTTTAACATCTTTATTGGGGTATAATTGCTTTACAGTGGTGTGTTAGTTGCTGCTGTATAACAAAGTGAATCAGCTATATGTATATTTATATCCCCTCCCTCTTGCGTCTCCCTCCCACCCTCCCTATCCCACCCCTCTAGGTGGTCACAAAGCACGAAGCTCATCTCCCTGTGCTATGTGGCTGCTTCCCACTAGCTATCTATTTTACGTTTGGTAGTGTATATATGTCCATGCCACTCTCTCACTTCGTCCCAGCTTACCCTTCCCCCTCCCCATATCCTCAAGTCCATTCTCTATGTCTGCGTCTTTACTCCTGTCCTGCCCCTAGGTTCTTCAGAACCCTTTTTTTTTTTTTCTTAGATTCCCTATATATGTGTTAGCATACGGTATTTGTCTTTCTCTTTCTGACTTACTTCACTCTGTATGACAGACTCGAGATCCATCCACCTCACTACAAATAACTCCATTTCGCTTCTTTTTAGGGCTGAGTAATATTCCATTGTATATATGGAGGCACCTATAGTCCTTTAGAAGGAATAACAATTACACAAAATAAGGCAAGGCAGAACTGCGACGTGATATAGGAGACACATAACGAACGTGCCTTTTAAACAAGGAGAGTTTACATCAGACTGAAAGCATTAGGAAAAGGCTTCACGGAGGAGATGGCAATTGAGAGGATCCTTGAAGGCCGAATAGGATTTCAACATATAAAATGAGGGGAAAGGGCATATGATGGAAAAAATCCATCGGAACAAAATTTCAGAATTGAATAAGAGAAGACAGAACTTATGCTTGGGAGGTGGCAAATAATCTGGTTTGACCAGCACAGATTATACAAGTAAGGGGTTAGTGGATAAGTGATAAGCTGCAGACCTGGGTTTTTAGTATGACCATCCATGGAGGGAAAGAAGGTGACACATTCCAAACTTGTCCTTTTACGTGTCACGTCTCTTCTATCTTCTCTGTAACCCTGTGCACTTGGTACTGTTATCTCTACTTTAGAGCTAAGGTTACTTAGGTTCTGAGAAGTTACATAATCTTTCCAAGATCATAAAGCAAGTAAGGAGGTAAAACTGAGACTCAAGTCTAGGTTTTTATGAATCCACAAGTTTTTCTTCTGTGTTGTACTACCTTGACTACTTTTTAGAGTATGGAGTTTGTATTTCATTTTGATGGGCATTAGAGAACCATTGGCAGTCCAGGACTTGAGGTAAATTAATCTGATAGTCTGGTAGAGAGTGGAATGGAGTAAGAAGAGACCAAAATTGAGAAGACCTGGGAATTCCCTGGCCATCCAGTGGTTAAGACTTAGTGCTTTCAATGCCAGGGCCTGGGTTCAGTCCCAGGTCAGGGAACTAAGATCCCACAAGCCGCATGGTATGGCCAAAAAAAAAAATTAATTAATTGTTTTTAAAAAATGAGAAGACCTGTCAGGGGTCTCAGAGAAGAGGTGACAAAGGCTGTAAACTGGGGGCGGGGTGGGGTAGGGGAGGGGAGGGGAGGTAGTAACTGGTGTGGAGAAAAATAAATGAATGCAGGAGACATTGTAGAGAAATCATCTATGTTCTTGACAACTAATTTGGTAATTTAATGAGAGGGAGTAAGAGAAATCATAGATGACAGCTAGATTTAAGTTCCATAGGAAATATCGTAAGACTATTTACAAAATTTTGGAAATAAGAGGTGCCTCTCATGCTGGGCACTATCACCATGCTCCTAACTGTGCAGATTATATCTACTCCTGAAGTCAACTACAGAAGTGAGTGTGTTCTCCCCTAACTACAGGTAAGAAAGCTGAGAGTCTGAAAAGTTAAATGAGTTGCCATGGGCCTCTTCTCCCTGAGAAGTCCATGAATGCACACAAGATTTAACATACAATTTCAAGAAGTTTATAGATGCCTGTAAATTGTATATGAATCTTTGATGAAGAATCCCAACAAGAAATACTGCCAGAGCTACTGGAGCTCTGTGTCCATTAGGATTAGGTTCAGATGTGAGTGACAGAAAATACAAAATAACAGCAGCTTAGGCAAAACAAGCTTCTTTTTCTATCATACATGAGAGTAATCTGAAGGTAGGTGGTCTAGGATTGTATGCGTGACTCTACGAAGTCATGAGGGCCCAGGTGTCTTCTTGCTTCCTGCTGCTCTGCTGTTCCCAGCACTTGCTTTTCCTTCATGGTCCAAGATGGCTGCACATGCTTCAAGCATCTTGTCCCCAGTCCAGCCGGAGGAAGAGGAAGGAACCAAAAAAGAGCAGAAAAGGATGTTTATTGGAACCCACACCCTGCACACTGTGCTGCCAACATCCCAGAGTCCAGAATTGTATCACGTGGCTACTCCTAGTTACAGGGGAAGTTGGGACTCATTTCCTAAGGAAGAAGGGAAGGAGAGGTCTCGGGAGACAACCGGAAGTCCCTGCTGGCATCACAGCTGTAACTCTTGGGGATCCAGGTCCACACTGTCTGCTGTGCTAGCCAGCCCTGTGACCTGCTTCTGCTTCTGGCCTGCTTGTGAAATTGATTCATCACTTAGTCTGTGGTGCAGTAAGAGAACTCGCTTTCTACTTCATTAGTGAATAGTCTGCTGAAGCAGAATTTGTGGAGAAAACTTAAAAAGCAAATGAGATTTTTGAAATAAATAAATAGTGTGAAATGCTAGCATTCCTTGGGCTTCAAAAAAGTAAGAGGTGGAGAAGGAGTCTGTCAATAAGACATGCTTTTAAAGTAAATGGAAAACATTTGCAAATTGGAAGAATGCTGAAGTCATTTTGTCCTGTCACTTTATTTGGTGGTAGAAATTTTATTAGCCTATTTCTTTTTTCCTATTAAATACTCTTATATTTAAAAAGGAGGGAGGGGAAGCTTTTTTTTTTTCCCTAGAAACAAAGAACTATGCCTAGCAATCAGCGTGTTTGATGTTTATTGCTCAATATTAAAAAATGTTCAAGCTATAAAAATAAAAAAAGGACAGTAAATATGAACTGATGACCTATGATCGATCACCTTTTTATGAATTATTCTCCCCGAATAGAAGTATTTCCCCCAAAGAGAGTCACAGTAAAAACCATGATTTAAAAAGTATGACTCGTTTCCTGAAAGCTACAGTACCTTGTTGAGAAAGCAACAAACAGAAAGAGAAAAGTGAAGTACAGAGAGGCAGTATAGCCTAGTTGTTAAGAGCAAAGATTCTGGGAATTTCCTGGCGGTCCAGTAGTCCACTGGTCATTGGGGAACTAAGATCCCATAAGCCAAGTGGCCAAAAAGAGAAAAGCAAAGATTCTGGAACTAAAGTGTCTGGGTCCAGATCCAAGGTCTACTGGGTGATCTTGGGCAAAATACTTAAGTTCTCTGTACTTTAGCTTCCTTATCTGTAAATTAAGCATAATAATTTGAGTTGTTGGGAGGAATAAATGATTGCTAGATGTGAAAAGCACTTAGAACATTGTCTTGCACATAATTAATGGTTTATAAATGTTAGCAAATATTACTTTTCTCTAAGGGTTTACTGTCTCCAGGTGCCAATTTGTCTCTTATTCTGTCCTAGATTTTGAAGGTAGGGGAAAAACTGAGTTTTGATTACAAACTAAAAATTCTTTATCCTTTTACCCATTCTTTTCATAAAGACATTGGTCTGAAAAATTCATTTCTTTCATATATTTTCAAGCATGCATGGCTTTCCAATTTTCTTATTCAACTCCTAGTTAGGAAAAAAAAATATCAAACTTGAGAACCTTACCTTATTTTGTAGCAGCATTTTAAATGCTACATCAAAGTTAAGAATCTTGATTCTCTTATACTATTAACACTTTCTTAGCAGCTTTTTTGAGATACAATTCACATACCATACAATTCACGCATTTAAAGGGTACAATTCATTAGTTCTTAATATATTCATGGAGTTGTACAATTATCCCCACAGTCAATTTTGGAACATTTTCATTATCTCAAAAAAGAAACCTAGTACCCTTCAGCTATCACTCTCCAGCCTCCCCCTCCCCCAGCCTTTAGCAACCACTAATTTACTTTCTGTCTCTATATATTTACCTGTTCTGGACATTTCATGTGAATGGAATCATATAATTTCTGATTTTTTGTGACTCATTTCTATCATTTAGCATAATGTTTTTCATAGTCCACCATGTTGAATCGTGAATCAGTGTTTCATTACTTTTTGTTACCAAATAATAATACATTGTATGGATTTACCACATTTTACTTACTTACCATTCATCAGTTGTTAGACATTTGGATGTTAGCACTTTTTTTTTTTTTTTTGAAACCAGAAAACTCTTTATTGCAAAGGTACAAAAGGATCACAGCAGAGATGTACAGCAATAAATTAGGTGTGGCCAGGAGGGGATGGGCAGGCATGTGGTAAGTGTCCGAAGAACAGGGGCCACGACATAGGGTCTCTTCTCAATAATTTATATTGTGATAAAAGTTGGGCGTTGGCACTTTTTGAATTCAATTCAAGCTTACAATCCAAGCTTCGTGAAACAAATACCTGGGCAACTATCACCCAGTGTTATATGATAAGTGTTAATGGAAGTACTGAGAAGGAAGTTCATATAAAATTTGATGAGCTTCGGGCTTCCCTGGTGACGCAGTGGTTGAGAGTCCGCCTGCCGATGCAGGGGACACGGGTTCGTGCCCCGGTCTGGGAAGATCCCACATGCCACGGAGCGGCTGGGCCCATGAGCCATGGCAGCTGAGCCTGCGCGTCTGGAGACTGTGCTCCTCAATGGGAGAGGCCACAACGGTGAGAGGCCCATGTACCAAAAGAAAAAAAAAAAAAAGTAGGCTTAAATCCAGGTAGTGGAGGATTTTAAATGTTATGCTGAGACATTTGGGCCTATTCCACAAACACATTGTTCTGTGAGGGTAGTCATTAAGGTTGTCAAGCTGAGCAACAAGCAAGGCTGATTACAGAGCGAAGGGTGAATTAGAGGATACTACAAATATACTTTGTTTTTATTGTGCTTCACTTTATTGCACATCACAGATTTGTAGTTTTTATAAATTTAAGGTTTATGGCAACCCTGCATCAAGCAAGTCTGTCGGCATCATTTTTCCAACAACATTTGCTCACTTTTTGTCTCTGTGTCACATTTTGGTAATTCTCACAATATTTCAGACTTTTTCATTATTATTATATTTGTTATGGTCATCTGTGGTCTTTGATGTCACCATTGCAAAAAGATTACAGCTTGCTAAAGGCTCAGATGATGGTTAGTAATTTTTTTTTTTTAATATACACATAGGAATTTTTTTTTTTTTTTTTTTTTGGCTGTATTGGGTCTTTGTTGCTGCACGCGGGCTTTCTCTAGTTGTGGCGAGCAGGGACTATTCATTGAGGTGCGCAGGCTTCTCACTGCGGTGGCTTCTCTTGTTGCGGAGCATGGACTGTAGGTGCACAGCCTCAGTAGTTGTGGCTCGCAGGCTCTAGAGCACAGGCTCAGTAGTTGCGGCGCACGGGCTTAGTTGCTCTGCGGCATGTGGGATCTTCCTGGACCAGGGCTCAAACCTGTGCCCCCTGCATTGGCAGGTGGATTCTTAACCACTGAGCCACCAGGGAAGCCCGATGGTTAACAATTTTTAGCAATAAAGTATTTTTTTTAATTAAGGAATGAATGTGTTTTTTAAGACATAATGCTGTTGCACACTTCACAGACTACAATATAGTGTAAACGTAACTTTTATATGCCCTGGGAAACAAAAAAAATTTGTGTGACTTTATTGCGATATTCACTTTATTGTGGCGGTCAGGACTGAACTCACAATAGCTCAAAGGTATGCCTGTATAGGTCGACTGCATAGAGACCTATTCAGAGCACAATTACTCATTAGTAGTGAGAATGACAGCTGGAATGGGAAGGAGAAAATGAATGTAAGAGATAGACATCTGGAGGTAGAATTAATGTTAGATTTCGATGCCTAGATATAGATGATAATGGGGGGGAAAACTAAACGCTGTGGGTCTAGCCTAGGTGACTGGATGGATTGAACATCATTCATGGGAACTGGAAATGCCAGAGAAGAAATGAGGTAGTCAGATTTCTGGAAGAGATACCAAGTTCTACAATGAACACTTACAATTCAAGGTTTTATAGATAATGATCATGATTGAAATGCCTACCACAAGTTTGGAAATGTATGCTGACAATTCAGAAAAGGGTCAGATTATTTAAGAAAGGGTTTTGGGAGTCATCCTCATAGAAGTAAAAATCAAAGCCATGAAAGTAAAATAGAGAGAAGTCGCACTTAGAGAGAATGAAGCCTTCAAAGATATGAGAACTAAGAATAGAACCATGAGAAAACTCACTATGTCCAGTAAATAAATAGTAGATTTGGAACTGTGGTGGGTTGAATAGTGTCCCCCCAAAATTCATTTCTACCCAGAACCTCAGAATATGACTTTATTTGGAAATAGGGTCTTTGCAGCTGTAATTACATTATGATGAGGTCATACTATATTAGGGTGGGCCATAATGCAATGACTAGTATCCTTACAAGAAGAGGGAAATTTGGATAGAGACAAGCACACCTAGGGAAAAGGCCATGTGAATGCAGAAACAGAGATTGAAATGACACAGCTACACACCTAGGAAAGCCAAGGATTGCCAAGAGCCACCAGAAGCTGGGAAGAGGTAAAGAAGTATTCTTCCCTAGAGCCTTCAGAGGAGCATGGCCCTGCTAACACCTTAATTTCAGACTTCTAGCTTCCAGAACTGTGAGAAGACAAATTTCTGTTGTTTTAAGCCACCAAGTTAGTGGTAATTTGGTATGGAAGCCCTCAGAAACTAATAGAGGAATCAACAAAGGAGTGGTCAGAGAGGAAGACCTAGGAGACTACAGTGACAGCAAATAAAGGCATAGTGAAAACTTTAGGAAGCTTGGAGAACTCAGCAGAATCATGACTCCAAACAGACAGAGTACTGTGGACTGGGAAAAATGCTGTGAATTTGACAACTTGGAGATCACTCTTGACTTGGAGAGAAGTTTTAGTCACCAGGGCACCATGGCAGAGCCATTCCCCTATAATAGCCCATCTCCTTCTTAGATACTATGCTTGGGTCACATTGGGCTTAATTGTTTGACATTCTCACTAGACTGTAAGTCCCATGAGAATAAGGTTCTATTCCTTATTCATCAATATCTCCCTGTCACCAACTGCTATGTCTCCCAGAGACCAGAACATAGTAGTTGCTTCGTAAGTATTTGTGGAAGGAATTAAAGGATGGAGAGAAGAAGTTAGGAATTAGAAGTTATTAACTTGGTTTACACAATTCTGTGGAGGAAGTTATTGGTCGGAGGGCTTAGAAGTAGAGAGTTGAGTGGTAAGTTTCATTCCTTAGAGGCAGAAGAAATTATAGGCAAGATGTCAATTTTTAAAAGTTGTAAGATGACAATGACAAGGCCTAAATAAAGGTTTGGTCTATATATATATGCTTTTGTGTACTATCCAACAAACCTTGATAAATGGTAGTATGCCAAGGACTAAAAACAAACGTGGAAAAAGACCCTAAGTTTCCAAGATTGGAAGAGGAAGTTTTTTGCTTTTTTTGCCTCTCATTTGTTGTTTATTTATTGTCTTCTTGTTTAGTTCCAGCCATTGCTAAGAGCATTATATGATTACCTAACTTAATTCTTACAATGCTACAAAAGCTGTTATTCACATTTTACTGAGGGAGCTACAGCTCAGAGAGGTTAAGTAACCTACTGAAGATGCCCTTCGTGAAACACACTTTTACATGGGATCCGTGTTTCTTAAATTTTGGCATGCATGGAGTGGTCCAAAGCAGCCTCCTTCAAGCACAGACGCTTTTTTGAAATGAACTCTTGTTTTCCAACCAAATTCTATGTTCTACTCTATAGTGCATTTTTATTAGTTTTACTGTTATAAAAGAGTATTCCATCTCATTACCTATAATTATGTTATAAAACTGATTGAAACCAAAGTATGTCAGACAGTTTTCTCTATCTTGGTGGCCTAGACTTACATAAATAAATAAGTCACTGCAGATGGCAATTCTTTTTTCGCTGATTTACCAGCCACATAATAGTGAATCACTGAGTAGGGATGCTCAGAATGCTGCCAAAGCAGCTAAATAATATATTGGTTTTAGGCTCCTATTAGATGGAATTTTGATAAGTGGTTTTTCTTGATAACAGTTCTTGTATCATATATTGGACTAGAATGGTTGCTTATCCAATGTGCAGTATAGGAGACAACCTCTTTTCACTATCTCAAGGAAATAATACTCATACAAGGGCATTTTCAATGAAAAGATGACTGATAATGGTTGTTCTTTACTTTTGTGAGTCTTGCTTTATGTAAACCGAACCAGAATTCTCAAAGGACTCATTTTCATCACAACCAGCTTTCTTAACACAGCTCTCAAACTCATTTTATTGCAATGATCTTGAAATATGTATAAAGTACATTCACAGTTTTATCTTACAGTTGTTGATTGGAAAGTATTTAGCCTTAGAAAAATGTTTGCTATATAAGCCAACTTTGAACCATTCTTTAAAAGTAAACAATGATTTCATTAATTTTACCTGTATTTTTACTCCCTATTGTGACCTCTCTTTTTTATTCCATGAGGAAAAGTCATTTCCAAACATTGACGAGTACCTTTTTCTCTTTAGATACGTCATGGTCCATCTGTATAAAATAGTAAGCTTTCAAATTTGCTTCCTGTTTCATTAAAAATTTATCTTAAAAAATGAGTACTCTGGGCTTCCCTGGTGGTGCAGTGGTTGAGAGTCCGCCTGCCCATGCAGGGGACACGGGTTCGTGCCCCGGTCCGGGAAGATCCCACATTCCGCAGAGCAGCTGGGCCCGTGAGCCATGGCCGCTGAGGCTACGCTCCGCAACGGGAGAGGCCACAACAGTGAGAGGCCTGAAAACCGCAAAAAAAAAAAAAAAAAAATGAGTACTCTAATTATTGAATTTTTTTATCTTTTTAAAAATACCCTATTGAGCACATTAAGAAAATTCAAAGCTTAACCTTGATATAAGGTAATCGTAGTGATTATTGTAGTGTATTTTAGCATATTAAGAATATTTAATGGTCTTAAAGAATTAACTTTCCCACAGTTTATTCTATTGTAGGCTTGGCTCCATCTACAATAGATACACAACCCTACATTTTTTTCCCAAGCAATACCTTGATCTCTTTAAAATTTATATACTATGTTGGAAACCTCCACTTGATACTTTATCATCAAGTATAAAGTAGACCTTCGTAAATACCATCTTATTAATATAGCCAACATAGACCAATAAAATAACCACATCACTAAAGTCGATGCTGTCATCTAGTGGTAGGGTAAAGAACCTTAGTTGATCGAGCAATTTTTCAAGTATGTATTGCGTATGATAAAATTTATCATTTGATAGTATCTGTTGGTGATGGCATTTGTTTTAATTAAGGTATAATTGACAGATAATATTATATTAGTTTCAGGTATACAACATAATGATTCAATATTTATATATATTGCAAAATGATCCCCACAATGTCTGGTCAACATCCGTCACCATACATAGTTATGAAAATTTTTTTTTCTTGTGCTGAGAACTTTTAAGATCTGCTCTCTTAGCAATTTTCAAACATACAGTACGATGTTAACTATAGTTGCTATGCTGTATGTTACATCCATGTGGCTGATTTCTTTTATAACTGGAAGTTTGTACCTTTTGACCCCTTCACCCATTTTGCCCTCCCCACCCCCTGCCTCTGGCAGCCACCAGTCTGTTCTCTGTATCTGTAAAATGGGTTTTGTTTTTTGGATTTCGGTTTTTTTAGATTCCACATATGAGTGAGATTATATAGTATTTATATTTTTCTGTCTGATTTATTTCACTTAGAGCGATGTGCCCACCAGGTACATCCATGTTGTCACAAATGGCAATGTTTCATTCTTTTGTATGGCTGAATAATATTTAACTGTGTGTATGTACCACATTTTATTTATCTGTTCCTCTATTGGTGGACACTTAGGTTGTTTCCATTTCTTGGCTATTGTAAATAATGTTGCAATGAACATGGGAGTGCATATATCTTTTTGAGTTAGTCTTTTCATTTCCTTCAGGTAAAATACTCAGAAGTGGAATTGCTGAATCATATAGTAGTTCTATTTTTAATTTTTTGAGAAACCTCCATACAGTTTTCCATAGTGGCTGAACCAGGTTACATTCGCACCAGCAGTGCACAGGGGTTCTCTTTTCTCACCAACACTTGTTATTTCTTATCTTTTTTATAATCGCCAATCTAACAAAGGTGTGAGGTGATATCTCATTGTGGTCTTGATTTGCATTTCCCTGATAATTAGTGATGTTGAGCATCTTTTTAGGTACCTGTTGGCCATCTGTGTGCCTTTTTTGGAAAAACTGTCTACTTAGATCTTCTGCCCATTTTTTAATCAGATTTTTTTTTCTGCTATTGAGTTGTATGAGTTCTTTATATATCTTGGGTATTAACCTCTTATCAGATATATGATTGGTAAATATTTTCTCTGATGATGGCACTTTTTTTAGCTCTCTTTTTTCTCCCCTTTTCCTTTTTATTTTCCTTTTTTTTGATTCAGTGCAAATGTGGCCTTTTCTGAGATATGTTCATGGTTTCATCACAATTATTTGTTATACGAGCTCCGCATTTTTTTTTTTTTTTTTTTTGTGGTACGCGGGCCTCTCGCTGTTGTGGCCTCTCCCGTTGCAGAGCACAGGCTCTGGACGCGCAGGCCCAGCAGCCGTGGCTCACAGGCCCAGCCGCTCTGCGGCATGTGGGATCTTCCTGGACCGGGGCACGAACCCGTGTCCCCTGCATCGGCAGGCGGACTCTCAACCACTGCGCCATCAGGGAAGCCCAAGCTCCGCCTTCTAAAATGATTCTTAAATCAGTTTTGAAGGAAGTTTCAAGCAATTTTTAAATTTTTCCTTGAGATATGCTTATTATGTTATTCCTAACAAAGACTTCTATCATCACATCAATTTTAGTTGAGGAAAAAAATCTGAAGATTCCCTTTGAAAAAAATTCTAAGTTTCTGTCATGAAAACTTTACATATACGAAAGTGAAGAGTTTAGTATAATAAACTCTGTTTGTCTCTCACACACCATTAGTAATTATCAATGTCCTGTTGTCCTTTCTACATCTATTCCTCTCACCACTTTTTGTTGATCCTGTTATTGTTTTTCCTGGAGTATTTTAAAGGAAGTCCCGGACATCATATTATTTTACCCATTAATAGTTCAGTAAGCATTGCTAACAGGTAAATATTTTTAAACATAACTTCAATATCTTTATCACAGCCACCAAAATGATCAATAATTCCTTAGTAACATATAATAGTCTATATTTAATTCTTCCTGTTGTCTCAAAACTACTTTTTGTGAGTTGGTTTGTTTGAATCAGGAGCCCAATGAGGTCCATACGTTGCATTTGATTGATATGGTTCTTATCTCTCTTTGAATCTATAATAGTTCCCCCTCTCTTTTTTCTCCCCTGTGTCATTTATTTGGTGAGGAAATTGGATCATTTGACCTCTAGAATTTACTATATTCTGGCTCACTTTATCCTTATAATATTGTTTAACATTTTCCTCTGTCCCCCATATTTTCTGTAATCTAGTAAGTAGTTGTTATGGAAGCTTGATTAGATTTTATTGGCATTTTTTTTCTTGTAAATAATGCTTCCCAAGTGACACAGTATTCTTCCTGTTGCATCACAATGGGAAGCACATGACATCTGCTTATTACACTTTTAGCAATGTTAAAATTGATCGGGTCATCATCCATCATCATCAAGTTCCCCATCAACCTTTTACACATTGAGTTTAGCATCCATTGATATGTACCACAGTTGGTCAGCAATTTCCTCAACGCACAGAAATTAAATCCAATGATTCATTCTTCACCAAGAGGGAAGAGGCAACTTGCATTTATTGAGCAATTTCTATGTGCCAGAAATTTTGCTTGGCAGTTTACCTACATCCTTTCATTTGCCCTTCCTAAAATCTTGTGCATTCTGTATCATCATTGTAGTTTAATAGGTAAAGAAACTGAAAATAGAGAGGTCATATAGCTAGTAGATGATCCAGTTATGCTGGTTTTAGGAGTTGTTTTTATGGAAAATTAACCTAGAAAATATTAATTCTTGTTTATATGAAGAAGTAGATAAGATAGTGTAAATATAAAGACCAAACTGAATGAGAATGAAAACATCTAAAGCATTTGTATTGCTATCAATAAAGTGATGTCAGTGTCATATAAGCTAGGGTGCCTCCCTTGCCCCAATTACAGACCATTGGAGTCGAGCAAATAATTTATTTCAGTCTTAAATATCCCTTTAATGAACTAAAAATGTAAGCTATATGGTAGTTCATTTTACAGAAAGCCATGATGTCTGCCAAGTAACATTTTTATAAAATGAAAACTATATCATAAAGCATTTTCTAATACTGAGGCATGCTAAACAATGCAGTGTTGATGAGAGAAATCTTGAAATTTCTTCTTCAAGTCTTTAAACATCGTTTGTCTTCATGGTTTGGAATTAGTCTTGTCCCGAGCAAGTTAATGTCTATATGACCTCCCAAAGTCCTTTCTAGTCCTGTGATTCTCACACTAATGAATTTAAACAGAAAAGGATTATTGGGCCAAAACTCGGAGTATCTTCAGAGCCAGAATGTAGGAAAAGTTACAAAATACAGATGTCTGTCAGGGATGAGGTCCAAAGGGAAAAAGAAGCAGGCCAGGAGTTAGAAATAGATATGTTGTTGTACCAAAAAAAAAAAAGTTTTGAACTTGGCCTTTAGCCAAAAGAATTTTTTTTTTTATTACTTAGATCAAACTTTTAAGCCATAATATTCAGTTGAGGTACAGTAAAGTCTTGGAGTTGAGGATATGTAGTTGGAAAAAAAAATTATAGTTCATTACATTCAAGGAAATGCAGACCAGCTCTCAGTTCTTCAGACCTGTGCCAGATTATATGTTTTAGAGAATCAATAATTCTATATTTTTCATTCAGGAGTAAAATCATTCTGATGCTCTTTGGAATTATCGGTATTTGCATATCAAGAATTACAAATGAAAATCAAAACCTTTAAAATATTGTTTAATTATGTAAGATATGACAGAAATGTTTTTACTTTTTAACCCTGAAAGTAAGCCATTCTTTTTTTTATGGAAACATCTCTGAAATTAGTACCATTTATTTTAATTGCTTACTAAATTTTTAAGAAGTGGTTGTATTGGGGAATATAAAAGAATTTGTTCTTTGTGGGTTTTTTTACTTTTTTAAAAGTGACACGTTCCAAGAATGCTTTTTTCCCTTGGGCAGCAGGGTCAGAGGAAGAGGATCAAGTAGGGAACACCCATGAAGGTGCCTGGTCATTCTGTGTGAATATAAAAACTGATCTATGGGCACAGCTTGTTGTTGGGTGGTGGTTTTTTTTTAATCCTGTCCATACTATTTATTAGTTTTCTGTTTTACTTTTTTTTTTTTTTTGCATGCATCTCGAGAGAAAAATTTGTCCCATAATGTCTGTGATGTACCCCTGAAACAGCAAATTAGGTGTCTATGGCTTTTATTCTATGATATGTTATGAATGTAACTAAATTGTCTAAAAAGCATTCCCAAAGCTCATCTTTTCCACATTACATTCTTTCTACATGATGATTCGCTTAACAGGACATAGGTCACCACCAAATAATGGTGGTCAGTACAGCCAGAAATTCTATCTGCAGATTTATGAAGAAAGAGCCAGTCATTCCAGCCCAGGAAATTTGCCTCTCTGTAGATTTTATGAGATGATTTTGCAAGACTTAGAAAATTATAGATATCTGTGAGAGCCTTCTTTGTTCCCTTAGCCACCTGAAACCTGAATACACACCAACTGAACAGAGCTGCGGTTTGATATGTTCAGTTGGTATGTAAATAGACATATTTTCTAACACCCTGTGGCTGTTCTTAATGGTAAATCAGGAAAGTATAAGGTTAAGAGTGATTGGCACTAAACTACTGTAAGTCATTATTTCAGGCAAATTTGACATGACATATAATAGGAAAAGAATCACAATCAGTGTCAAAGGCATTCATGTTTCCTTGTAAGGGTATAAATCACCAGTGTGCCTGACTGCTTTTCTTTTGCATTTCACTTTGGGACTACAGTGTTGAGGTGGCCATTTGCGAGTATGATTGTCCTAGGAAACTATACAGTTTACTCATGTTTGCTTTATCAGATTTGAACATATATTTGAAATTCCAAATAGTTTTGTGTGTTGTGAACAAAATTTAATTATATAACTGATGATAAAAAATTAATGCTTGCTGATTTTCAAGTTTATAGTCAAATTTTATCCATTTTCTTAAAAACTGGCAGGTAATTTGTGCCAATTACCTGTCATTTCTTATCGATTGGATTTTATGTATATTTGAAAAATGACAGTTCACATTTTGTTTAATAATATGTGTTTTATATTCAGTCATAATATTTCCAAGGTAGGGAAGACTTTGAGTTGAATCCTGAAAAGATGAAACACATCTTGTACATGTGTGAATTTATATTTATATAGTGTCTATTTCTTGACCTTTTATATATTGTTCATTTCTTGACCTCCAGGGGGCCTTCCCTGATATCCTCCGTCTCCACCCAAGCTGGGAAAGTTACCCTTCTTTAGGACACCCTGAGCCTATTTATATTACTGATTCCTTCCTTCACTTTGGGCTTCTTGAGGGCAGAGTTTATAAGATGTTTATCTTTGCTCTCCAGTGCCTAACATAGTACTTAGTGGGTGTTGACTGTGACTGAGTGAAAGCTTAAAATGAAATAGAATGAGATTAGCTGAATGCATTGAGACTGTCTCCTAAAGGTAATTGCCAAAGTAAGAGGCCCTGCCTGCATATTCATCTTCATCTGGGCTTTACATACTGTTGTCATGACCAGTTTGGTGGATCTGTGAAGCCTCCTGAATGAACAGGCTGAAGACAAGGAGACCCTTGTAATATTTCTGGCAAGAGGATTAAACAAAGAGAATAGCAGCTAGGATTGTAGCTCATTCAGCAGAGGAGAGTCAAGGAGTTACAAAGGTACACAAGCTGGAGTTCCATACGCACAGATATACACAGATAGCTATGAGATAAGATTGTATTACTAAGTGCCAGAAAGAAGAGTTTAAGCTATATGTGTCTGGGGAGTTCAGAAGAGAAATCGCTTCTAATTTTGACTATTAGAGAAGGCTTTTTGGTTTGTTTGTTTCTCTAGAAGGAGATGAAGAGAATAGGTTTGAAAGATGGATGAGATTTCAAGAAGCACAGATGGAGACAAACTGATGGGAGCTAAAAGCATATGTAGTATAAAAGTAGGAGGTTAGTTTGGGGAGACAAGGAAAGGGCCAGAATTTGGACATAATTCCTTAGGAATGATAATGGAATTTGCATGGTTTCATTTTTACCACATTGAGATTTATTCCCCTAGCACACTTAATCCAGAATACCAGAAGTCAACCAAGGTTACTATTTTGAAAACTATACTGTACAGCCTGCCCTTTACTCAGGGGTTGATTATGCAGGCTTAGTTTTTTAAATTTTTCATACTTTTTCTTCTTTTTCCTTCCTGTTATCTGCCGACAAATAACTCTTCTTCCCACAGTACCTCCATCAGAGTTAAAATCACGAGTCACTATTGCCTACTTATTAGCAGTTCTGTATAAGATCTGGTGAAAAGACAGTATGAAAAGATAAACTCTCCCACTGATAAATAGTTAAACCACATTAATTTGGACTGTAAAGACAGGTTCAAATTTACCAGAAAAGTATGGAGTAATTGTGTAAAAACAAATTTTTCTTAAACACACTTTAAATCATTTCTGGCAATATCAGGTACTTAACTATTTATGTATTACTTGTTAGTAAGTTCCATGAAGTCACGAACCATGTCTGTCTCCCTTGCTGGCTGTTGTATCCCTAGCTTGCCCTTGACATAGAAACAATAAATATTTGGTAAATAAATTAAAAATACCTGATAGGCTAATTCATCTCACTTTTACACATACATTTATATATGTGTGTGATATATGTGGTACATATAAAACTATATACTAGGGCTTCCCTGGTGGCGCAGTGGTTGAGAGTCCGCCTGCCGATGCAGGGGACACGGGTTCATGCCCCGGTCTGGGAGGATCCCACATGCCGTGGAGCGGCTGGGCCCGTGAGCCGTGGCCGCTGGGCCTGCACGTCCAGAGCCTGTGCTCTGCAACGGGAGAGGCCACAATAGTGAGAGGCCCACATACCGCAAAAAAAAATAATAATTATTATATACTAAATAGAGTATAGATATTGTCAAAAATTGTGAAGGGTTTGAGCTTTACCCCATTTGCAAGTTAACAACTTAGCCTGCCAGAGTCTCATGGATGCTGAAGAAAATATGGGAGCGCTGTATCAGAGGTGAAGGATAGTTTATTACCTACAGCAGTGTGTCTGCATATGTGCCAGTTCCCCAAGCCTCAGTTCCCTTAGGGTGACATGAAGAGAGCCAGGTGATGCTTAAACACACAGTGAGTTACATTAAAAGAGAGGAACCCCAAACTCAGGGAACCTGAAATTTTTGAAATGGGGAGTAAGCATGCCTGCCATTATCAGAGACAGAGAGACACTGTCTCTGTCTTCCATAGCTGTTTGCTATAGAAATGAACTTGAAAAGATAATCTGGAGCAAAGACAATGCCTTTTTCTAAGATATGTGGAAATGTGATAGACCTGTGGAAAAGTATCTCCCAACAGACATATACTCTAAAGGGCCTCTGTGAGGGCAACGCTTTTCATCTAATCAAGGAATCAGCGAATTACAGCCTGCAAGCCAAATCCAGCCCACCACCTGTTTTTGTAAATAAAATTTTATTGGCACACAGATATACTCATTTAGATATTACTTACATGCTGCAATAGGCAAAGTCAAGTAGTTGCAGCAGAGAGCATATAGCACACAAAGCCTCCGGTGTTTGCCATCGTCTAGCCTTTACAGAAAAAATTTGTTGACTGCTCAGTCTAAACATTTAACTTTATGACAAGCCTTCATAAAATATTCCAAGCTTGCTTTTTTGTTCTAAAATATTTTCAGATTTTTTTAAGTTATTCTGTAATCCCAGTTGACTTCTTCCCAATTATTAAGGGTTACCCTGTCTGTACCATAGTTTTTTTCTTATTACAAAGGGTTGTTAAGAGCAATTATCAGTGACTACTGTATTCTTAACTATTTTAGTTTTAAAAACAATCTTATAGCAGATTATCACAATACAAGTATTTGATTTATGAGCATTGCTTATTTGTCAGGTTGCATGCTTTTGAACCTCTGCCACAATCAGGTAACTAAAATATGGGAGTCATTATAATAAAGTGAATGAGCTCCCTGGGTTCTAGAATCCTACAGTCCCAGGTCTGCAACTTACCACTGAGGTCCTTAGCAAGTTGTTTAACCCTTCTTTATTTTCCTCATCTGTAAAATGGATATGCTCTTACTAACTTAAAGAATTTCCATTGAGATTGAATAAAACAATGAAAATCTTAGCACATAGTATGTACTTTAAAATATAAACTTTCTTCCTAAAATATAAAGTTAAAAAGCAAGTCCTATATTTATATATCACTTTAGAGTTTTAAGAGCTAGAGTAGTCTTATTCCATCCTCTGAATTTTTTATGGATAAGAGTATTGAGGCTCATATTGGTTATGTGACTTCAAGTCAAGGTGACAAAACTAGTTTGCAGCTAAATTTAGATTAGAATTAAGTTCCCCTGATTCCCAATTAGTGTTCCTTACAGTATACTGTGTACATTTGACTATTCCATACAGATGAGTAAAATACCTGAACAGTTACAGCTGAGACTAGAACACAATAGTGAGTTTAGGGTTTGTGGCCTCATAAAAAGAAACCATAAAATAGCAAAGTTGCCCTTGCTCTGAGTTAGTTTTGACTCAGAAGTTCTTAATATATTTTTATTATTTGTCTTTATGGAAAATATTATCTTGAAAGATGTCATGTTACACACCTGCATTTGCTTGAAACTTGGTAGCTTGATAAATTGATAACTGGGTCATATGTTAAGTTTTTTGAAAAACCAACCCAAACATAGATCCTAATAAAAGAATGTTACATATTTCCTTTTAAAGGCTAAAAAAGCATTTCTCAGGACTCTTAAATTACCATATTCTGATACCAAGGGAAAATAAAATCTGGACTTAGAGTCTTGTTTGTACTTAGAAGGTTTTCCGGACAGGAAGGCAGTCTTGATGCAATGCAGTAAGCCACAATACCAGTGGGGCATTACAGGTGAAAAATCTGCAGCTGTACCCCTTCACCACAATGTATTACAACTGTATGCTGGAATATTTCCTGTACAGAAATAGGGTTTGGTTAACTTTGTTTCCCAAGAGTAGATCACATTAAAATGTTATAAAATCATGATTTCCTGCATTTTGAATACTTGTGGTTTCTCAACTGGTTCCAATATTTTAAGTTTTTTTTTTTTTTGTATGACTGCTATTAGTTGAAGATGTATAGAAGCTTTTCTTTTCCTTCTTCGAAATCAACTAAAAAGAAGATACATATAAAAACTGGTATTGTAAGCTAAAAAATTTGAGATTATATACATATTTGTATTTTATGCCATTATTAAATGGTGGGTTTATACTTTGAAGTAGAAGCATAAAAAACTGACATGCTACTATCAGAATACATTTTATTTTTAATTAACTATTGAAAAGTATCTCTACTCAGTTGCTTTTGTTTTGTGTGATGAATATGTTTCTCCTCTTATAAATAATTGATTGTAGAAATGTTCTTCATGTTTAAAAGGACAGTTACTTAGGTCCAGTAATAATCATAAATAGAAACCACATCTGTATTTGAAGAGGCAAAGCTGGTTTTTTACCTTGTTAGGTTTTAATGTTTATATTGCTCTTTACGTATCTTAATTTCTATAATAATACATAGATGTCCATTTATCCTAATTTCTATAATAATATATAATAAATATTTAATAAATAATATATAATAAATTGTAAATAATATATAATAAATTATCCTAGTTTATGTAATGATACAATGTATATATACATTGTCTCTTTCAGTCACCCATCAATCCACTATTTTATGCTCAGACCTCACATTCTGTATTTTAACTATCTACTTACCTACTCTCTAGTCATCAATTAAAAACTCTTTATCTACCTCTAATTTTTCTAGTGTATTCCCCACTGGGGAATATATTTGGTCTTATCACCACTTTGACATTGTGATAAATGTAGTGTATCCTTTTACTTGCTTAATGAGATAAAATAACTTCCTATTAACAAAATAAGGGTTTTACAACAATTAACTCTTTCAAAAGTTATCAACTAGGAATGTTCCAGTGTGAAAAACCCTTTTCCCACCCAGGGATGTAGGTCAGAAAGAATTCGAAGAAATCGATACTTGAGGCAGTGGATAACAGAAAACTTTAAAGCTAAACAAAAGGCTCTAAAGGAAGAGCTGGGGAATGAGATGTCCACACAGACTTTGAAAAGTTCCAACAGATTCCTGGGAAACTAAGAGAATATGTACACTTACCCCAAGCTCTGCACATGCTAAGAATGACCTAAGAAGGCCCTGTGCTCTCACCTCAGGCTGACCTTAAGGCTCTGCACAAGCAGGAAGGGAAGGCCAGGGGAGAGTTGAGGGCATGCGCACCTCAGCAGAGACTGGGTATACTTGTTTTTTCCAGGCCTTTAAGGAAATCTCTGTCTAATTATTAACTGACCACTAAGCTCACCAAGTAGAGACTTCAGTGGCCACATATAAAGAAAACAGACTTTTTAGAATTAATTCATAAATGTTAGTAACAACAGCAACAACAACAAAAGAGAACAGATATCAATGACAAGAAGCCCTGGGGAAGGGAGTCTGATTTCCACACTTGCCATTATTTATTAATAATATAATAGTAATATAGTTAACATTTATTAATATAATAAAATTTTATATCATTTAAAATGTCCAGTTTCCAACAAAAAAGTATGTGCTCTGCAAAGAAACAAAGTCTGACCCATATACAGAGGAAAAAAGTAATCAACAGTAACTGTCCCTAAGATGCCCAGATGTTGACCTCACTAGAGAGACTTAAACTGTCTATTTTGAATATGTTCAAAAAAAACCTAAAGAAACCCTTGTCTAAAGGACTAAAGGGAAATATGAGAATGATGTCTCACCAAATAGAGAGTATCAATAAAAAGATAGAAATTGTAAAGAAAAAAACCAGAAATCCCAGAGTTGAAAAGTATAAAAAGTGAAATGAAAAATTTACTAGAGGGGCTCAATAGCAGATTTGAGCAGGCAGAAGAAAGAAGCAGTGAATCTAAAAATAGGTCGATTGAGATTATTGAGTGTTGAAAACAGAAAGATAAAAGAATGAAGACAAGTGACCCAAGCCTTAGAGACTTGATGGTGGAATACCATCAAGTGTACAAATATGTGTGTGAGGGGAGGCCTAGAAGGAAAGGAGAGAAAGGAGAATAAAGACTATTTGAAAAGCTAATAGCTGAACACTTCCCAAATTTAATTTAAAACATTAGTCTGCACATCCAGGAAGTTCAATGAACTCCATGTAGAAAAAACTCAAATATTTCCATACCAAACAATCAACCTATCCAAAAAAAAAAAAAAAAAAAAAACCCACCCTGACTGCAACTAGAGAGAAGTGACTCATCATATATAAGGGATACTCAGTAAGATTAACAGCTGATTTCTCATCAGCAACCATGGAGACCAGAGGCAGAGAGATAACATATTCAAAGTGCTGAAAGAAAAAGGCAGCTAAAGAGAAAATAATTGCCAAATTAAGTAACTATAAATGACTGGGATTAATGGTAAGGGTCAAAATGTATTCTGCATTCAGATTTCTTTCTGTGAATCCACTTTAAAGAAACTGAAACTGGAAATTGTAAATGATACATTATGGAGTCTACTTTTCTTCTTTAATCTAAAGGTAATTAGTTTAAAGAGCAAAGGATTTATAGCCAAAAGGTCTGCCACCTACTAAATGTGTAACCTTGAACATATTACCTAACTTCTTTAAGCCACAGCTCACTTATCTGTAAAATGGGAATAATGTATTCCTCACTAAGATAATATACAAAAAAAGTCTGTAAATTGTAAAAGGCTGTTCTTCTACCACAGCTTCCATCAGTATTTTTATTACTGCTACTACCAAAATCACGGATGATGATGGAAAAGCGAACTGTTTTACCCCTACTGTACTGACCTGTTAATTTGTGCCCTGAGAAATCTGGAAATGTAGTGGGAGGAGTGATAAAGATGGTATCCTCTGATGTAACCTAGCCTTAATAACTTACTACTGAATGGAAGTTCCAGCTTTGTGCTCACTAACCAGCCCTACACAGTCAGCTAGGCTCTCTATTTCGTCATAATATAAAGGAAAGGACAGTTGAATCAGATTGATAGAATGTATCTCTTGCTAAATACTACTACCTCTTTATTATGTACATAAATACAGGGAACACACTTCCTCTGTATCCTTTTCTTAGGTTGCTTGGTGGCACTGAGTGGGCAAAGGGGCAATGGCCCAGCTTTAGCAGTCCCTGGACAAAGAATTCAGACCTGTTTATCTATGAGCAGATGGGCAGTTGCAACCCTGCTAATAGTCTTGGCAGTACTATTAAATAATAAAAACAAATTAAGTGCCAAAATATTCTTTGTACCAAAAATATTTTTAGATGGCCAACACACATGCAAATCTTCCCAAATTAGCCATCAAATGGAAACAAATCTTGGAATCATATTTTAAATGCAAAAATACATGTGCTTTTACCAACTGGCAGATATACAACCTAAAATATATTCATATGCAGAGACCACATATGCTTAGAGTACAGTTTATTATATATGGCTGGCTAATTTTTTAGGTCCTGTCAAATAATGGATAGGAAAACAAAATGTAATAAAAATATATATAATCCTGACAGTCATTTGAAATGTACCATGTGTTACATGTGGAATGTTTTCCAGTGAAACCAATTTACTTGTTCCCACTTCCCATGACTCAGTACTAGATATTTAGGCTTTCTAAACTATTTTTGGCAACCAAACTTTCTTGGAATAGTCATCTTTCCTTCAAGTTATTCAGTGCAAGCATTAATAATAAATCCTCAGTTATAGATATGTAACTAAAAATCATTCACATCATCTCCTTCAAACCTAAAAGCACAAAATAAAGTTATTTTAAATAGATCACACAAAATAGAGCCCAGATTTATTCCTGAGAATAATTAATTGCTGCCATATGAATCACAATGTGACTACGTTAGATTTTTAGTTTAATTCTGTTACTGCTAGACTGGAGATTAGCTGGGCAATGTCTACCTCTAACTGAAAGGCAAAGGAAGATTAGTGAGCTAATGAAAAGTTTGTTAAAAATGGGTGTGATTGCGAAGTAATTTGAAAGGAGAGCTCAGTATATAAAACAAAACCTTTTTAGAGTAGAAGGCTGTAAAAAAGATTATTTTTTTCAGCACCTATCTTCATTCATAGATTTTAAAACTATTTATTGAGCATATACCATGTACCTGACTCTGTGCTGTGAGTTTATTGGAGAAATAGCTGGAGTTGGTTAAGAATGCTTGTCAGAGAACACACAGAATGCAGCCAGGCCTCAGGAAGGAGCAGTAGGCTACTTTCAGAACCACAGCCACTGTCCCTACCCTCCTAAATGAGGTCTTAATTCCAACACATGCCTCGCTTCCCTCTTTCCTAGTCACTACCCAAACTGTAAGATTTAGCCCCTCTTGCCTAGACACTGACTTGTATCCCTTTTTCCTTCCCTTACCGAAACTCCTTTCTCCTCTGCCTCCCAAACCCTTCCACTGAGCCCTCTGGAACACCTGTTCTGTGACTAGTGAGCTTCCCTAAACCTCAGCCTCTTCTTCAGGAATTTCCTCTACCTCTTCACCTTAAATGAAATCCTGCTGTCCGCTGGGACTCTGTACACCACTGTAACCTGCCCTGAGGTGGAAGCAGTTTATTCTCCCACGTCGTTTTTACCTCAGGGTCAGGAGATAAGGTGCGCTGCTGCTCACCCATGCCACTTGCCTGTACTCGTCTCACCTCTTCCTGCTTTTGTGAGACTCCTTCCGTGCAATTATATCATCCTCACCCCTCTTCGTTGTTGCCACCTGCTATTTATTTGGTCATCTGCCCTCATTCTCAGAAGCCTTCAGCCCATGGTTTCCAGCCTTTTTTCCTTCACTGCCATCGACGTCCATGTGAGAGCGCCCCAGCCAAGACCCCATCTCCTCACTCTAGTGACCTCCTCCTCCACTCCGTCTTAAGTACCCACTGCCACACACAAGCCCTGGAGCCTGTCAGCATCCCAAGCTGCTCCACCTCCTAAATCGCTCATTCCAGCACCCTGCTCTTACAGTCTTTCCGTCTCTCCAGCCCGCTCATTCGGCAAGCCCCAGTACACTCATTCGTTAAACCGTAGAGAAATCCATAGTTCTCTGCTTTCTCCCTATCCATCAGCTTACTCTGTTTTCACATCCCCTTTCAACCAGTTTACCTTCTTAATTCGTCATTTAACACACCTTCTTGCAAATAAGTACCCTAAACTTCATTGTTCTGTTTCTTTCTGTTACACTCTCCTGATGAAAGGCTAAGGCTGGTTGAGTCTACAGGTATGTATCAATGCAGTTAACTCCCTCTCCAACTCTCTAGAATAGCCAACTCCATACTCCAGATTTCCGCTTGGATGGCTCACTGATGCCTCCAACTCAGCTTGTCTAAAAATGAACTTACGATCTCCCCTCTTCCACCTGACACCACAAACCTACTCCCCAGTGGGACAAATCAATCTTACCCATCCCAGTAAATGACATCAGCACCCATACAGTTGCTTGGGCCAGAGACCTGGGCGTCATCCTTAACACCTCCCTCTCCTATATCTAATCAGTCAACAGATTTTTATTCCTCAAGAATCTCCCACATACCACTCCATTGCCACCAACCATACCATAAGCCATCTACATTTCTAGCACAGGTCACTGCCCTAGCCTCCTAATTGTCTGTTCACATCCATACTTGCCCCATTCTCTTTTGATATATTCTCTACGCAGCATCCAGAAACTTTTAAAAACATAAATTTGACTTTAAGCATTGCTTCTTTGCTTAAAACCCTTCAAAGATATCTCATTGACATTAAGATAAAGTCCAAAATCCTCATCATGGGCTAAAATAATTTAGTTTTTATTATCTACATTTCACAAATGAGGGAACTGAGGCCCAGAGTCATTAAATAAGGTGCTCAAGGTCCTAGAGCAGTGATTAAGGGTCAGGACCAGGATTTTATCCTAAGTGAATGTAATACCAACAAGAGTTTTTTTTTTTTTATGCTGGAGAAATTTTTAAAATAAAGATTATATGATTTATAAACCTGTGGCTCAATATATATTTCAGTGGACAGTTGACAAAAATTACCTTTAAAATACTAATTGTACTGAGTGTTGTTATCAGCTTTTCTTTTGAGGTTTTGAGGACAAAAATGTTCTTAACATGGGGGAAAGGATTAATATGTGACTTTTGCAAATGCACTTATAGGCATACAGTCTTAAACTTTTTAAACAGAAGTTTCATTTATTAATACCCCTTTATTAACCAAGGGAAATCGGGCGTATAAAGGAAAATCCTGACAAACACATAACACATATTTTATGATGTGTTTCTATAGTAGTTCTCTATTGTTTTCTAAATTTTGAGAGTAGCCTGGAATGTTCCAGTTGAAGTATGTAACCTCAGAACCAGCCTCACACAAAGTTGTGAACTAAATAAAATTTTTCTTTGGCTTTCTTCCAAATCTCTCTTTTTGAACTTTCACAGTTTCTCTTTGCCTAAGCCCCAGTGTTGGTACAGTTTACTTTCATTGCCCTTAAACTACCTAATGGCTTCCCACAATGGTTCCCAGCTTGCATTGCCTTTTATTATGGATTTATTCCAACTCTCTCCTGTATGTCAAAACTTGCTAGTACTTTTGTCTTAAGGCCTCGCGCTGCTTTCCAGTGTGATGGCCAATTTTCATAAGCTATTATACATTAATTTTCTTTTAACTAATTAATTAATTTATTTTTGCCCTCGTTGGGTCTTCGTTGCTGCGCACGGGTTTTCTCTAGTTGCAGCAAGCAGGGGCTACTCTTCGTTGTGGTGCGTGGGCTTCTCATTGCGGTGTCTTCTCTTGTTGTGGAGCACAGGCTCTAGGCGTGCAGGCTTCAGTAGTTGTGACCCAAGGGCTCAGTAGTTGTGGTGCACGGGCTTAGTTGTTCCGCAGCATGTGGGATCTTCCCGGACCAGGGCTCGAACCCGTGTCCCCTGCATTGGCAGGTGGATTCTTAACCACTGAGCCACCAGGGAAGTCCCTGTTGTACATTAATTTTAATGGAGAACTTCTGGAGACAATACCAGAAACAAGTCTTTTTTTCACCCTATTTGCTGTGTAACCTCTCTTCCAAGAAGATGATTTTTGAACTTTACATTCTGTTAATTTGTTACTAATTTAAAAAAAGACAGGTATGTTAAATACGCTTTTCTAAACTCACTTGCCCTCTCCCATGAGATTCTTATGTGTCTCACCCCGCTTCCCACATCTTATCCATTCCTACTTATGACTTTCTTAAGCTAAGACTGGCAGTCTAGAAAGGAGTTAGGCAAGGAGGTGTTCCTTTATCTCTCAAGTAATAGGCAACGTACTGGGAAATATTATAATAGATATGCAGCAGAAAAACATATTGAACTGTGATTACAAGGTTCCTGAACATCCAGGCTCAAGGTTTATTATTTTCTTCCCACAGGTCCAACCCATTGTTAAGAAATCTAACAAGCAGTACTCTTATTCACAACCTATCTGATTCTTTTAACAACACCCAAGCTTCAGAAGTGTTCTTTGAGCATGAGAAGGATACACAATTAGTAACTAACATTTCTTAAGCTTTTGTTATGTGGTATTAAATGGAAGGCTTTGTCTGTTTTAATCCTCACAACAATTCATGAGATAGTTCTGTTATTATCCCCTTTTTAGGGATATGAGTACTGATGTTAGAAAAACTAATTTGCCCAAGAACCCATAGCTAACGGAACTAGAAATTGAATCCCATTAGGTATAACTCCAAAGTTTATGCTTTAGTCTTCTGTACTACTTTGTGGAGAATTTTTAATGTGCCATAGATGGACTGAATCGCCCAGGATATGTGTATTCGTTCATTCATGAATTATTTATTCATTCATTCATTCAGCAACTTTTTTTGAACATTCACTGTATACAGTTTGCCAGGTTCTGTGAAAATCCAAAGCTTAGCCAAATGGAAATCATTCCCTCAAGGAATGTGTCTACCAGCGAAAATGTCATGTATAGAAATAACTGTAACATGAGGTGTATAGTGATAAGAGCTATGAAACAGATTCCCATTTTTAAAAACTATTGGAGTTCAGAAAAGGGAAAGCATTTCTCCATCTGGGAGGTGAAAAGGCTCAAAGAAAGGTGGTATTTCATTTGGACCTTGATAGATGGGAAAGATTTAAACATTAGACAGTGAGAAACCAGGGATTCTATGGGTATTTGAGGCTGAGAGACAGTATAGGAACAAAGACCCAGAGAGGGGAAAGTTAGAAAAATGTATGTCATGGAAAGCAAGAAGAGGGAGAATTTCAAGAAATGGTGGCTAAAAGTAGAATTTTTGGATATGTCACTTGTCCTTATCACTAACCAAAACATATGCTCTGGATCTTTCGTTGTGGTGGGTCCCCTCTTGAGTCCTCGCTTCGCGCTGACCGGAATCCGAGGAGATGGAGAGCCAGGTTATCAAATACAAGGCTGCGGTTGCCTGGGAGGCTAGAAAGCCTCTCTCCATAGAGGAGATAGAGGTGGCACCCCCAAAGGCTCATGAAGTTTGAATTAAGATTATTGCCACTGCAGTTTGCCACACTGACGCCTATACCCTGAGTGGGGCTGATCCTGAAGGGAGTTTTCCAGTGATCTTGGGACATGAAGGTGCTGGAATTGTGGAAAGTGTTGGTGAAGGAGTTACTAAGCTGAAGGCAGGTGATACTGTCATCCCACTTTACATCCCACAGTGTGGAGAGTGCAAATTTTGTCTAAATCCTAAAACGAACCTTTGCCAAAAGATGAGAGTCACTCAAGGGAAAGGATTGATGCCAGATGGCACTAGCAGATTTACTTGTAAAGGAAAGACAATTTTACATTACATGGGAACCAGCACATTTTCTGAATACACAGTTGTGGCTGATATCTCTGTTGCTAAAATTGATCCTTTAGCCCCTTTGGATAAAGTCTGCCTTCTGGGTTGTGGCATTTCAACTGGTTATGGTGCTGCTGTGAACACTGCCAAGGTGGAGCCTGGCTCTACTTGTGCCATCTTTGGCCTGGGAGGAGTTGGATTGGCAGTTATCATGGGCTGTAAGGTGGCTGGTGCATCCCGGATCATTAGTGTGGACATCAATAAAGATAAATTCACAAGGGCTCAGGAGTTTGGGGCCTCTGAGTGTATTAACCCCCAGGACTTCAGTAAACCTATCCAGGAAGTGCTCTTTGAGATGACTGATGGGGGAGTAGGCTATTCCTTTGAGTGTATTGGTAACGTTAAAGTCATGAGAGCGGCGCTGGAGGCCTGCCACAGAGGCTGGTGCGTCAGCGTGGTGGTTGGAGTAGCTGCCTCAGGTGA
>RJWK010011430.1:18230-42089 GCA_004363435.1 Platanista minor | reverse complement strand
AAGAATGTTGATGCTCCACCATCTCTCAATGTCTGGACTATCCAAGTAGCTTCCGGGGGCCAGATTTTCTGTCAGAGCCATGGGACCCTCAGGTTTGACCAAAGTCCCTGAAATTATTTTGAGTGTTGCGAACGAGACCTTGAGTCAAACTAGAAGGTGGGGATGGCTTTAGTGTACATCAGGAAGAGCTTCCATCACTCACTTAACACCGCACGGTTTTGAATGGACCGACCAAAAGTTGTCCCTCGCAGTTTACCCTTGGGAATGGCGCATTTCACCTTGGGGGGAAACTAGGGAGTGTTAGGTGGAGCTACCTTTCCAGATGAGCCATTGGTGATTTCTGTGCACAGGGAATTTGCTATTGTGATCTGCCTGAGTTAGGAAGGCCCAATCTCTCACAATGTGAACTTGAGCCTGTGTCTGCTGGGTAGTATTTAGAAAATGTGGAATGTATGCTCCTAAACTCCTTTTGATGGGTGTCTGGTCATTGCTCCCATGAATAGATGCCACCTCCACTTTTATGAGAAAAGGGGTATCATCACAGTCTCTCCGATGGTAATGTGTAGCCTGTGAGGCCTATATGGGAAGGATATGAGGTTGTTGCCAGGGCTCAGGCTAAGTTCTGCCTATTGTGCTTTTCAAGGGGGAAAGAGCTACCAGATTCCAAGACCTGGATTGAGTTTTTCCAGTAAGGAAGAACACCACCCTAAGAGGAATGGCCTCCAAACAATAGAAGTCCTCTTTTCTCACTAGGAATCTGAAGGATACTGGGTCACAGTGTTTGTTCCAAGACCGTAGTTCCTGCCCAAATTGTGGCTTCTCATATATTGTTTGAGGAACGTGTGCAACTCTCAACCGCACAGCTCAGCGTTTAGCTGCCTTCAGTAGCACGTTTTAAGGGTGCTTTCAAGTGACTGCTGTTCAGAAGACATGAGAATGCACGTGACTCCTGTAGTACTGGTATAGGACTCCTCCAGGTGACTGACACCAGGCCCTTATCATATATATATATATATATATATATATATATATATATATATATATATATATATATATATATATATATATATGTAGCCTTCTCTCTGGGAGACTCACGGAGCAACTTGTAGCAGGTGGTGAATAGTTAGCGACAGCTGCAAGGTCCCTGGTGGCATGGCTATATGCACAGCTGTGATCACCTCTGCTGTGCAAATGGAAAACAGACTCAGAACCTTTCTGAGGGTGGGGAAAGGATTGTTTCACAGTAAGCCTGGCTCTGTGCTCTTTCATCTGTGACTGTACTTGAGAATACTCAGATGTTCACCATAACAGAGGGGCAACGCGCAGCAGGTTTAAGGGACAGAAGTTCGACCCTCTTGCCTCTGGCGCTTACTGGCTTTAGGAAAGCTCCTGTCTCCCCAGTGTTCTCCCGTGCTCCTCACGGCAAGCTTTGACGAGACAATAATGGCCAAGGCTTCTTACCTGCTACCAAATGAAGAGATTCTAGGACTATCCAGGAATACTCTTAAAACGGCCTTGTGAAGGCATTCTAGCCTTTTTTCAAAACAGGACTACACGTGCTGTGGGGACTGTGTCAAGAGTTTTCATGAAGCCCTATTGATGGCATGTTGGAAAATGCTCCTGTGAACGTGATGCCAGCTCCACCTGCTGAAAGCAACGGGGAAATCACCGGCTGTCAGGTGAATAATGTGTAGCCTTGGAGGCCTATTTGATTCCCCAGGCAGAGACTATGCTCTGCAAAGTGCGCCTCCCAATGGGGAAAGCCATACCTGATTCCGAGTCCTCTATTTACCTTTCCCAGAAACATGGAACACTACCCTCCGAGGAATGGTCTCAGAAAAGATAAAAGTCTTCATTTCTTACAAGGCACATGAAGAACATTGGAGACACAGTGTTGGTTCGGAGACCAGATTTTCAGGCCCAAAGTGCTGGTTCTCGTGAATTGTTTGCAGAACTCATATTACTCCTCTCTGCACACTTCAGACTTTAGCTACCTTAAGTATGGTGTTTCAAGGGCACTTTCAAGTAGATGCTATGTCAAGTAGATGCTGCCTTTGGAAGGCAGGTGTCTCCTGTAGTACCTGTACTGGTCTCTTTCAACCGACACCAGGGACATGTCATGTACAGTGACTTTTGCTTCTGGGAGAACTCATGGAGAAACTTGCAGCAGGTGATGAATAGTTGGAGACAGCTTCAAGATTTCTGGTTCCACGGAGTTATGCACTATGATGGTTACCACTGTGTTCGAAAGCAAAATGGGTCTCAGGGGGTTTCAGGGAGTTGGCAAAAGCTTCCTTTGCACTATGCAGACCTTTGTGATCGTTCATGTTTTAGTGTACTTGTGAATACCTAGAGAGGCACCATAGAGAAGCGGTTCCCTGAAACAGGTAAAACTGACACGTTTGACCTTTTGACTCTGCCCTTAACGTCTTTAGTAAACTTCCTACCTTCCACGGGGCCCACTGGGCGACTTGTAGTTGTTCTCCAAACAGGAGGACTCGAGAAGAGATTGGCAGCCAATGCTATTTACCTGCTCCCATTTGAAGAGATTCTAGGACTCTTCAGGAGTGCTCTAAAAACATGGCATGAAGAAACACAGAGTGGCATCCAAGCCATTTCAGGAACGAGAATGACACATGATCTGGCACTGTAGCCACCGGCTGGTAATGAGATTTTATTAATAATCCTGAAGACCTGATTCCAGCTCCCCCTGATGAAGACAAGGATGATCAAAGGCTCTAGGACGTTAAGTTGCAACCTGGGAGGCCTATATGGGAAGGAGAGTAGGCATGCTTCGCACACAGCAGCCAGGATCAACACAGGGTGCTTTTGAATTGGAAACACATACGTCTCTGAAACCTGTATTGACTCGTTCTAGAAATGTGAAACAATACCCTAAGAAGAAAAGCATTTGGAGAGAAAACGTTCTTTTTTCTGCCTAGGCACATGAAGGACATTGGAGACACATTGTTGCTTCCAATTGCATAGATTTTGGCCCTTCGTATGGCTAGTCATAAACTTTTTGGAGGAGTTGTATTACTGTCATCTCCACACCTCACAGTTTGGCTGCATTAGGCACTTGTTCCATTGGTGCTTTGCACTGAGAGTTGTTCATAAGGGCATGGTAAGTCAGGTGTCTCCTGTAGTACAGGTGGGTGTCTGTTTCAACCATCACAAGGGCAATGTCATGGTCAGAGATTTTACTCTCGGGAAACTCCTGGAGCAACCTGCAGCAGGCCATGAATAGTTGGAGACAGTGGCAAGATTTCTTTTGCAACGGATGTATGCACAACTGTGCTCAGTTCTGTCGTGCAGAGCAAAAGTTGTCTCAAAACATTTCATTGTGTAGGAAAACGCCGCTTCCGTGAACCTTTGTGCTCTTTGCTCTTTTCTTCTACTCTGGAATACCTAGCGAATTACCGCAGAGTACCGGTTCCCTGCAGCAGGTCCAACCAATGAGTGCGACCCTCTTGACAGTGACCCATAGCGGCTTAAGGAAACTTCCTGTCTCCTGAAGTTTCCCCTATGTGACCTTGTAGTTCTGCTCTACACAGCAGGCTATGACGTGAGAATAGTAGCCAATGCTTTTTACCTGCTGCCCAGTGAAGAGATTCTGGGTGGTTCCAGAAGTCCTCACAAACCACCCTCCTATAGTCATCCCACCTTTTCGGGAAGCAAGTTGGCATGTGCTGCGGAGACCTTGTCAACCTGGTCCTAAACTCTTATTGATGGACCACTTTTAATTGCTCCCACAAATGCAGGTCAGCTCCACTTGCTCGAGAAATGGGGGAAACATAGGCTCTCTGACAGTAATGTGTAGCCTGGGAGGCCTATATGGGAAGGATCTGAGGCTTGCTGCCTGGGCTGAGCCTAAGCTCTGACAAGTGTGCTTTTCAAGCGATTCCAAGACTGTAATGACTTTTTGCAGAAACAAGGAGTACTACCATAAGAGGAATGGCCTCCAGACAATAGTCCTCGTTTCTCACAAGGCACATGAAGGACATTGGGACACAGTGTACATTCCCAGTCTGTAGTTCGGGCCCAAGGTGTGGCTTCTCATACATTGTTTGAGGGACTTGTATTACTCCCATCTGCACAGCTCAGTGTTTAGCTTCCTTCAGTACCATACGGCAAGAGTGCTTTCAAGTGACTGCTGTTCAGAATGCATGAGAAAGCAGGTGTCTCCTGTAGTACTGGTACAGGACTCCTCCAGCTGACACCAGGGCCGTGTCATGCACTGTGACCTTTCTGGGAACTCACGAAGAAACGTGCAGCAAGTGGTGAAGAGTTGGCAAAACCTGCAAGGTCTCTGGTGTCATGGATATAAGCACAACTGTACTCTGCTCTGTTGTGCAAAACAAAAACAGTCTCAAAGTGTTTAAGAGAGTCGGGAAAAGCTTGTTTCACAGTAATCCTGGCTCTGTGCTCTTTCATATTTGCTTGTACTCGAGAATACCTAGATGGTCACCGTAACACAGGGGCTCCGCACAGCAGGTTTAAGCAATAGAAGTTCGACCCTCTTGCTTCTGGTGCTTAGAGTCTAGAGGAAAGCTCCTGTTTCCTGAGGGTTCTTCGATGAGACCTTTTAGATCTGCTCCACACAGCAAGCTTCGACAAAAAAATAGTAGCCAAGACCTATTATTTTCTGCCAAATGAAGAAATTTTAGGACTATTCAGGAATAATCTCAAAACGTCCTCGTGAAGCCATTCCAGCCTTTTTTTTTTTACATCTTTATTGGAGTATAATTGATTTACAATAGTGTTAGTTTCTGATTTATAAAAAAGTGAATAAATTATACATATACATATGTTCCCATATCTCCTCCCTCTTGGGTCTCCCTCCCTCCCACACTTCCTATCCCACCCATCCAGGTGATCACAAAACACCGAGCTAATCTCCCTGTGCTATGCGGCTGCTTCCCACTAGCTATCTATTTTAAGTTTGGTAGTGTATATACGTCCATGCCACTCTCTCACTTTATCACAGCTTACCCCTCCCCCTCCCCATATCCTCAAGTCCATTCTCTAGTAGGTCTGTGTCTTTATTCCTGTCTTGCCCCTAGGTGCTTCACAACATTTCATTTTTTCTTAGATTCCATATATATGTGTTAGCATACGGTATTTGTCTTTCTCTTTCTGACTTACTTCACTCTGTATGACAGACTCTAGGTCCATACACCTCACAACAAATAACTCTATTTCGCTTCTTTTTATGGCTAATATTCCATTGTATATATGTGCCAAATCTTCTTTATCCATTCATCCGATGATGGACACTTAGGTTGTTTCCATCTCGTGGCTATTGTAAAAAGAGCTGTAATGAACAATTTGGTACATGACTCTTTTTTAATTATGGTTTTCTCAGGGTATATACCTGGTAGTGGGATTGCTGGGTCATATGGTAGTTCTATTTGTAGTTTTTAAAGGAACCTCCATACTGTTCTCCATAGTGGCTGTACCAATTCAAATTCCCACCAGCAGTGCAAGAGTGTACCCTTTTCTCCACACCCTCTCCAGCATTTATTGTTTCTAGATTTTTAGATGATGGCCATTCTGACTGGTGTGAGATGATATCTCATTGTAGTTTTGATTTACATTTCTCTAATGATTAATGATGTTGAGTATTCTTTCATGTGTTTGTTTGCAGTCTGTATATCTTTGGAGAAATGTCTATTTAGGTCTTCTGCCCATTTTTGGATTGGGTTGTTTGTTTTTTTGTTATTGAGCTGCATGGGCTGCTTTTAAATTCTGGAGATTAATCCTTTGTCAGTTGCTTCATTTGCAAATATTTTCTCCCATTCTGAGGGTTGTCTTTTGGTCTTGTTTATGGGTTCTTTTGCTGTGCAAAAGCTGTGAAGTTTCATTAGGTCCCATTTGTTTATTTTTGTTTTAATTTCCATTTCTCTAGGAGATGACTCAGAAAGAGTCTTGCTGCGATTTATATCATAGAGTGTTCTGCCTATGTTTTCCTCTAAGAGTTTGATAGTTTCTGGCCTTAAATTTAGGTTTTAAATCCATTTTGAGCTTATTTTTGTGTATGGTGTTAGGGAGTGTTCTAGTCTCATACTTTTACATGTACCTGTCCAGTTTCCCAGCACCACTTATTGAAGAGGCTGTCCTTTGTCCACTGTACATTCCTGCCTCCTTTATCAAAGATAAGGTGACCATATGTGTGTGGGTTTATCTCTGGGCTTTCCATCCTGTTCCATTGATCAATATTTCTGTTTTTGTGTGAATACCATGCTGTCTTGATTACTGTAGCTTTGAAGTCAGGGAGCCTGATTCCTCCAGCTCCGTTTTTCGTTCTCAAGATTGCTTTGGCTATTCGGGGTCTTTTGTGTTTCCATACAAATTGCGAGACTTTTTTTCTAGTTCTGTGAAAAATGCCAGTGGTAGTTTGATAGGGATTGCATTGAATCTGTAGATTGCTTTGGGTAGTAGAGTTATTTTCACAATGTTGATTCTTCCAATCCAAGAACACTGTATATTTCTCCATCTATTAGTATCATCTTTAATTTCTTTCATCAGTGTCTTATAATTCTCTGCATGCAGGTCTTTTGTCTCCTTAGGTAGGTTTATTCCTAGATATTTTATCCTTTTTGTTGCAATGGTAAATGGGAGTGTTTTCTTGATTTCACTTTCAGATTTTTCATCATTAGTGTATAAGAATGCCAGAGATTTCTGTGCTTTAATTTTGTATCCTGCTACTTTACCAAATTCATTGATTAGCTCTAGTAGTTTTCTGGTAGCATCTTTAGGATTCTCTATGTATAGTATCATATCGTCTGCAAACAGTGACACTTTACTTTTTTTCCGATTTGGATTCCTTTTATTTCCTTTTCATCTCTGACTGCTGTGGCTAAAATTTCCAAGACTATGTTGAATAAGAGTGGTGAGAGTGGGCAACCTTGTCTTGTTCCTGTTCTTAGTGGAAATGCTTTCAGTTTTTCACCATTGAAGACGATTTTGGCTGTGGGTTTGTCTTATATGGCCTTATGTTGAGGAAAGTTCCCTCTGTGCCTACTTTCTGCAGAGTTTTTATCATAAATGGATGTTGAATTTTGTCAAAAACTTTTTCTGCATCTATTGAGATGATCATATGGTTTTTCTCCTTCAATTTGTTAATATGGTGTATCACATTGATTAATTTGAGTATATTGAAGAATCCTTGCATTCCTGGAATAAACCCCACTTGATCATGGTGTGTGATCCTTTTAATGTGCTGTTGGATTCTGTTTGCTAGTATTTTGTTGAGGATTTTGGCATCTATGTTCATCAGTGATATTGGCCTGTAATTTTCTTTCTTTGTGACATCCTTGTCTGGTTTTGGTATCAGGGTGATGGTGGCCTCGTAGAATGAATTTGGGAGTGTTCCTCCCTCTGCTATATTTTGGAAGAGTTTGAGAAGGATAGGTGTTAGCTCTTCTCTAAATGTTTGATAGAATTCGCCAGTGAAGCCATCTGGTCCTGGGCTTTTGTTTGTTGGAAGATTTTTAATCACAGTTGCAATTTCAGTGCTTGTGATTGGTCTGTTCATATTTTCTATTTCTTCCTGATTCAGTCTTGGCAGGTTGTGCATTTCTAGGAATGTGTCCATTTCTTCCAGTTGTCCATTTTATTGACATAAAGTTGCTTGTAGTAATCTCTCACGATCTTTTGTATTTCTGCAGTATTAATGTTACCTGTCTTTTTTCATTTTTAATTCTATTGATTTGAGTCTTCTCCCTTTTTTTCTTGATGAGTCTGGCTAATGGTTTATCAATTTTGTTAATCTTCTCAAAGAACCAGCTTTTACTTTTATTGATCTTTGCTATCACTTCCTTCATTTCTTTTTCATTTATTTCTGATCTGATCTTTATGATTTCCTTCCTTCTGCTAACTTGGGATTTTTATGTTCTCCTTTCTCTTATTGCTTTGGATGCAAGGTTAGGTTGTTTATTCGAGATGTTTCCTGTTTCTTAAGGTAGGATTTTATTGCTATAAACTTCCCTCTTAGAACTGCTTTTGCTGCATCCCATAGGTTTTGGGTCATCGTGTCTGCATTGTCATTTGTTTCTAGGTATTTTTTGACTTCCTCTTTGATTTCTTCATTGATCACTTAGTTATTAAGATGTGTATTGTTTAGCCTCCATGTGTTCATATTTTTAGAGATATTTTCCTGTAATTGATATCTAGTCTTATAGCGTTGTGGTCAGAAAAGATACTTGACACTATTTCAATTTTCTTAAATTTTCCAAGGCTTGACTTGTGACCCAAGTATGATCTATCCTGGAGAATGTTCCATGAGCACATGAGAAAAATGTGTATTCTGTTGTTTTTGTATGGAATGTCCTATAAATATCAATTAAGTCCATCTTGTTTTATATATCATTTAAAGCTTGTATTTCCCGAAATGGAGTTATTTGTAGTGAGGTGGATTGACCTAGAGTCTGTCATACAGAGTGAAGTAAGTCAGAAAGAGAAAGACAAATGCCATATGCTAACACATATATATGGAATCTAAGGAAAAATGAAATGTCGTGAAGAACCTAGGGGCAAGACGGGAATAAAGACACAGACCTACTAGAGAATGGACTTGAGGATATGGGGAGGGGGAGGGGTAAGCTGTGATAAAGTGAGAGAGTGGCTTGGACATATATACACTACCAAACGTAAAATAGATAGCTAGTGGGAAGCAGCCACATAGCACAGGGAGATAAGCTTGGTGCTTTGTGACCCCCTGGATGGGTAGGATAGGGAGGGTGGGAGGGTGGGAGCTGCAAGAGGAAGGAGATATGGGAACATATGTATATGTATAATTGATTAACTTTGTTATAAATCAGAAACTAACACCATTGTAAAGCAATTATATTCAAATAAAGATATTAAAAAAATAAATAAAGCTTGTGTTTCCTATTTATTTTCATTGTGGATGATCTGTCCTTTGGTGAAAGTGGGGTGTTAAAGTCCCCTGCTATGAATGTGTTACTGTCAATTTCCCCTTTTATGGCTGTTAGTATTTGCCTTATGTATTGAGGTGCTCCTGTGTTGGGTGCATAAATATTTACAATTGTTATATATTCTTCTTGGATCGACCCCTTGATCATTATTTACTGTTCTTCTTTGTCTCTTCTAATAGTCTTTATTTTAAAGTCTATTTTTTCTGATATAATTGCTACTCCAGTTTTCTTTTGGTTTCCGTTTGCATGGAATATCTTTTTCCATACCCTTACTTTCAGTCTGTATGTGTCTCTCCGTTTGAAGTGGGTCTCCTGTAGACAGCATATATATGGGTCTTGTTTTTGTATCCCTTCAGCCAGTCTGTGTCTTTTGGTGGGAGCCTTTAATCCATTTACATTTAAGGTAATTATTGATATGTATGTTCCTATTCCCATTTTCTTAATTGTTTTGGGTTTATTTTTGTAGGTCACTTCCTTCTCTTGTTTTTCTTGCCTAGAGAAGTTCCTTTAGCATTTGTTTTAAAGCTGGTTTTGTGGTGCTGAACTCTCTCAGCTTTTGCTTGTCTGTAAATGTTTCAATTTCTCCATCCAATCTGAATGAGATCCTTGCTGGGTAATCTTGGTTGCAGGTTTTTCTCCTTCATCACTTTAAATATGTCCTTCCAGTCCTTTTTGGCTTGAAGATTTTCTGCTGAAAGATCAGTTGTTAACCTTATGGGGATTCCCTTGTGTAGTACTTGTTGTTTTTCCCTTGCTGCTTTTAGTATGTTTTCTTTGTATTTAATTTTTGATAGTCTGATTAGTATGTGTCTTGGCGTGTTTCTCCTTGGATTTATCCTGTATGGGACTCTCTGTACTTCCTGGACTTGATTAACTATTTCCTTTCCCATATTAGGGAAGTTTTCAACTATAAACTCTTCAAATATTTTCTCAGTCCGTTTCTTTTTCTCTTCTTCTGGAACCCCTATAATTTGAATGTTGGTGTGTTTAATATTGTCCCAGAGGTCTCTGAGACTGTCCTCAGTTCTTTTCATTCTTTTTTCTTTATTCTGCTCTGCAGTAGTAGTTATTTCCACTATTTTATCTTCAAGGTCACTTATCCATTCTTCTGCCTCAGTTATTCTGCTATTGATCCCATCTAGAGTATTTTTTATTTCATTTATTGTGTTGTTCATTGTTGCTTCTTTCATCTTTAGTTCTTCTAGGTCCTTGTTAATTCTATTTCCAAGGTTTTGGATCATCTTTACTATCATTATTCTGACTTCTTTTTCAGATAGATTGCCTATTGCTTCTTCATTTGTTAGGTCTAGTGGGTTTTTGTCTTAGCTCCTTCATCTGCTGTGTGTTTTTCTGTCTTCTCATTTTGCTTATCTTACTGTTTTTGGGGTCTCCTCTTTGCAGGTTTCAGGTTCATAGTTTCTGTTGTTTTTGGTGTCTGTCCCCAGTGGCTAAAGTTCGTTCAGTAGGTTGTGTAGGCTTCCTGGTGGAGGGGACTAGTGCTTGTATTCTGATGGATGAGACTGGATCTTGTCTTTCTGGTGGGCAGGTCCACATCAGGTGGTGTGTTTTGGTGTGTGGCTTTATTATTATTTTAGGCAGCCTCTCTGCTAATGGGTGGGGTTGTGTTCCTGTCTTGCTAGTTATTTTGCATAGGGTGTCCAGCACTGTCGTTTGCTGGTCTTTGAGTGAAGCTGGGTGCTGGTGTTGAGATGGAGATCTCTGGGAGATTTTTGCCATTTGATGTTATGTGGGGTTGGGAGGTCTCTTGCAGACCGGTGTCCTGAAGTTGGCTCTGCCACCTCAGAGGCACAGCACTGACTCCTGGATGCAGCACCAAGAGCCTTTCATTCACACGGCTCAGAATAAAAAGGAGAAAAAGTAGAAAGGAAGAAAGAAAGAAAGAGAGAGAGAGTGAGAGGGAGGGAGTGCAGGAGGTAGGGAAGGAGGGAGGAAGGAAGGAAGGAAGGAAGGATAAAATAAAAATGTTAGATAAAATAAAATAAGGTTATTAAAATAAAAAAATTATTAAGACAGAAAAAAAATTTTTCTAAAGTAAAAAATACCCCCAAAAAATCAGACAGAACCCTAGGACCAATGGTGAAAGCAAAGCTACACAGACAAAATCTCACACAGAAGAATGTACATACTCACTCATAAAAAGAGGAAAAGAGGAAAAAAAAATCTTGCTCTCAAAGTCCACCTCCTCAATTTGGGATTATTCATTGTCTATTCATGTATTCCACAGATACAGGGTACATCAAGTTGATTGTGGGGTTTAATCCGCTGCTCCTGAGGCTGTTGGGAGTGATTTCCCTTTCTCTTCTTTGTTCGCACAGCTCCCGGGGCTCAGCTTTGGATTTGGCCCTGCCTCTGCATGTAGGTCGCTGGAGAGCATCTCTTCTTTACTCACACAGTACGAGGTTAAAGGAGAAGCTGACTCGGGTGCTCTGGCTCACTCAGGCCGTGGGGAAGGAGGGGCACAGAGTACGGGGCGAGCCTTCGGTGGCAGAGGCCGGCGGGACATTGCACCAGCCTGAAGCTTGCTGTGCGTTCTCCTGGGGAAGCTGTCCCTGGATCACGGGACCCTGGCGTTGGTGAGCGGCACAGGTTCCAGGAGGGGAGGTGTGGAGAGTGACATGTGCTTGCACACAGGTTTCTTGGTGGCAGCAGCAGCAGCCCTAGTGCCTCAGGTACGTCTCTGGGGTCCACACTGCTAGCCGTGGCTCACGCCAATCTCTGGAGCTCCTTTAAGCAGAGCTCCCAATCCCCTCTCCTCATGCACCAGGAAACAAAGAAGGAAGAAAAAGTCTTTTGCCTCCTCGGCAGGTCCAGACTTTTCCCGGACTCCTTGTCGGCTAGCGTGGTGCTTTAACCCCCTGCAGGCTGTGTTCAAGCTACCAACCCCAGTCCTCTCCCTGTGCTCCGACCGAAGCCTGAGCCTCAGCTCCCAGCCCCGCCAGCCCCGGCCCGGGGAGCAGACAAGCTTCTCGGGCTGGTGAGTGCTGGTCGGCGCCGATCCTCCGTGCGGGAATCACTCCTCTTTGCCTTCCACGCCCCTGTTGCTGTGCTCTCCTCCGTGGCTCTGAAGCTTCCCCCTTCTGCCACCCACAGTCTCCACCCATGAAGGGGCTTCTAGTGTTTGGAAACCTTTCCTGCTTCACAGCTCCCTCTCACTTGTGCCGGTCCCTATCCTTCTGTCTCTGTTTTTTCTTTTTTTTGTTTGCCCTACCCAGGTACGTGGGGAGTTTCTTGCCTTTTGGGAGGTCTGAGGTCTTCTGTCAGTGTTCAGTAGGTTTTCTGCAGGAGTTGTTCCACGTGTAGATGTATTTCTGGTGTATCTGTGGGGAGGAAGGTGATCTTGCCGTCTTACTCTTCCACCATCTTGTCTCTCCCATTCCAGCCTTTTTGCAAAACAGGTCTACACCTCCTACGGGGACTGTGTCAAGGGTTTGGAACAAACGACCTAGGTAGGAGAAGACCTGTACTCTGAGAACTATAAGATCCTAGTGAAAGAAATCGAAGATGACACCAACAGGTGGAAAGTTATACCACTTTCTTACATTGGACGAATCAATATTGTCAAAATGGATATACCACCCAAACCAATCTACAGATTCAATGCAATCCCTACCAAATGACCAATAATGTTTTTTACAGAACTAGAACAAAAAAATTAATATTTGTATGGAGACAAATGACCTGGAATAGCCAAAGCATCTTGAGTAAGAAAAAACTCAGAGGAAAACATAGGCAGAACACATTTTGACAAAAAATGTAGTAATATCTTTTCTGATATGTCTCCTAGAGTTATGTAAACAAAAACAAAAATAAACAAATGGGACCTAATTAAACTCAAAACCTTTTGCACTGCAAAGGAAACCATGAACAGGATTAAAAGACAACCCACAGAATGGGAGAAAATACTTGCAAATGATGCAACCAACAGGGTTAATCTCCAAAATTTATGAACAGTGCATGCAGCTCAATGTCAACAAAAACAAACAACCCAATCAAGAAATGGGCAGAAGACCAAAAGAGACATTTCTCCACAGAAGACATAAAAATGACCATTGAAATGCACATGAAAAATGCTCAAGATTGCTAATTATTAGAGAAATGCAAACCAAAACGACAATAAGCTATCACCTCACAACTGTCAGAATGGCCATCATCAAAAAATCTGCAAACAATAAATGTTGGAGAGGGTATAGAGAAAAGGGAACCCTCCTGCACTGTTGGTAAGAATATAAATTGGTACAGCCACTAATGGAGAACAGTATGGAAGTTCTTTAAAAAAAAAAACTAAAAATAAAGCTATCACATGATCCAGCAATCCCACTCTTGGTCATATATCTGGAGAAAAACATGGTTTGAAAGGATACATGCATCTGAAAATTCACTGCAGCACTGTTTACAATAGCCGACATGGAAGCAACCTAAATGTTCATCGACAGATGAATGGCTAAAGATAATGTGGTACATATATACAACAGAGTATTACTCTGCATTTAAAAAGAATGAAACAAAGCCATTTGCACCAACATGGATGGACCTGGGCGTTATCATATTAAGTGAAGTAAATCAGACAAACACAAATATCATAAGATAGCGCTTATATGTAGAATCTAAAAAAAAGAAAATTAGATACAAATAAACTTGTTTAAAAACAGAAACAAACCCATAGACTTAGAAAAGAAACTTATGGTTACCAAAGGAGACAGGTAGTGGGGAGGTATAAATTATGAGTTTGGGATTGACATATTAACACTGCCATATTTAAAATAGATAACCAGGGTTTCCCTGGTGGCGCAGTGGTTGAGACTCCGCCTGCTGATGCAGGGGACATGGGTTCATGCCCCAGTACAGGAAGATCTCACATGCCATGGAACAGCTGGGCCCGTGAGCCATGGTTGCTGAGCCTGCATGTCCGGAGCCTGTGCTCTGCAACGGGAGAGGCCACAACAGTGAGAGGTCTGCATACCACAAAAAAAAAAAAAAAAATAGATAACCAACAATGACCTACGGTAGAGCACAGGGAACCCTGCTCAATATTCTGTAGCAACCTAAATGGGAAAAGAATTTGAAAAAAAATAGATACGTGTATGTGTATAACTGAATCACTTTGCTGTGCAACTGAAATTAACACAGCATTATTGATCAACTCTACACCAATACAAAATAAAAATTAAAAAAAAGAAAAATGCACACATTAGAAGCATACAGTTTATCGAATATTCATAGGGTCACACACTTATGTAACCAACATTACCTGAACCCCCTGTGCTCTTTCACAGCCTACCCTCTTCCTGCCTAAGTTAATCACTAGCCTGACTTCTAGCACCATAGATTAATTTTGCCTGCTTTAGAACTTCACATTATTCGAGTCATATGGCATGCACTCATTTCTGTATTGTATCTTTTCCTTAAATTACATTTGTGTGATTTATCCATGTTGTTGCATATAATTGTAGATATTTCACTCTTTGCTGAATAGTATTAATCTATATAAATATACCACTGTTATTTATTAATTTTACTGCAGATGCATATACTATGTTTATCCATTGTTTTAGTTATTACTGTTTTCAGTTTGAGGTTCTTTACAGTGATTTTTACTGATATTTAGTAATATATATATATGGATCTGTTAGATATATAATTAAGCATCAAATTGTTGGGTCCAAATCTATGTGTACAACTGAACTCTATTAGATATTGTCAAAAAGTTTTCCAAAGTGATTGTACCAGCATTGCTTGAAGGTTCCAGTTGTTATATATCTTTACTGACATTGGATATTTTTTTGTTCTTTTAATGTGTACCATTCCACTGTTTGTATGATGGAATTGAACTATAGTTTTAACATTTCTCTGATAACCAGTTAAGAACTTTTCGTATGCTTAGTGGTTAAATAACTGTCTCTTTTGGCAAAATAGCTGATTAAATCTTTTGCCCATATTTGTATTAGGTTTTCTACTTTTTTCTTATTGATTTGTATTTCTTTATATATACCCTGGGTATAGGTCCTTTATCAGATGAATTTCAAATATCTTCTCAAATATATATGGTGGCTTACATTTTTATCCTTTAATAGTTCACTGGGTAAAGAATCTGTCTTCATTTTAAAATAATTCCACATATCATTTTTCCTTCTCATTCACCTTTTATATCTTGTTTGATAAAACTTCATTTATCACAAAGTCATAATTTCTCCTCTGATTTCTTCTAAATGCTTTTTTATAAATTTTTCTGTCTTTAGACATATCTAGAATTAACTTTTTATTATGTTGAGTGGTGATAGTCAAATCATTCATTTCTTATTTCATGTGGAGAGTCAATTGATACAGTACCATTTATGGGAAACAGGATCATGTATTCCATTGACTATAGTGCCATCTCTGTGATAAATTGGGTGACAATACATGTGAGAGTGTTCTTCTGGAATGTCCACAGTAAAGTTTATATGCTTTTTCTTTTTCTTTTTTTTTTAATTAGTTGATTTACAATGTTGTGTTAGTTTCAGGTGTACAGCAAAGTGAATCAGTTATACATATACATATATCCACTCTTTTCTAGATTTTTTCCTTATAGTTTATTATAGAATATTGAGTAGAGTTCCCTGTGCTATACAGCAGATTCCTTTTAGTTATCTATTTTATATATAGTAGTGTGTATATGTCGACTCTATTTCTGCTGTGTAAATAAGTTCATTTGTAACTTTTTTTTCAGATTCTACATATAAGTGATATCATATGATATTTATCATTCTCTGTCTGACTTACTTCACTTAGTATTGTAGTCTCTATGTCCATCCATGTTGCTGCAAATGACATGAGTTTGTTCTTTTTGTGGCTGAGTAATGTTTCATTGTATATATGTACCTAACTTTGTATATTAACATGCTATGCAACAAGTTGAAAAAATACACTTTTAATTCTAATAGTTTGTAAATAAATAAGTTTTGAATTTTTTATGTATAAAATTATGCCATCTATGTACATGAACAATTCTGTTCACTTTTTATCTTCTTTCTGAGCCTGTAGATTTTTTTGTTGCTGAAATATTTTAATGATAGATTCATTTTCTTTTGTGGCATAGGAATATACCGGTTTTCTATTTCATCTTGTTTCAGGTTTGTAAATTATTATTTGCCTAGAAATTGTCTTTTCATTTAAAATTTCAAATTTATTAGCAATATTTGTATGTAAAACTTTCCATTTTAATGTTTGTTAAATCTTTGTAATATCCTCTATCCCTTCTAGTTTTTGCTTTGATTAGAGCTTATAGTAAATTCATACTTAATATAATTATTAGTATTTTGGGCATATATTGTCTTTTATTTATTTATTTTTCTAATTTCCTTCTTGCCACCTTTTGGATTAATTACTCTTTATTATACTATTTTCCCCCAAGTCAACTTAGAAGCTATATAATTTTAAATTTGGTATCCTAGACTTTGGAGATTTTTGGAGGATGCATAATTTTATATTATATATAATATACATTATATTGTATATATATATTTAACATATAACTGCATACATTTAACATTACAATGCATTTATTTGATACATTCATATTATATATTGCAATACGATTGCCATTGTCATGATATTTAGCTCCTCTATCACATTATATAATTATTCTTTTTTTTTTTTTTTGGTGTACGCGGGCCTCTCACTGTTGTGGCCTCTCCCATTGCGGAGCACAGACTCCGGACGCACAGGGTCAGCGGCCATGGCTCACGGGCCCAGCTGCTCCATGGCATGTGGGATCTTCCCAGACCGGGCACGAACCCATGTCCCCTGCATCAGCAGGTGGACTCTCAACCACTGCGCCACCAGGGAAGCCCTATATAATTATTCTTTTCTTTTAATGTTTGGGATATTTAAGTTTTAGTATCTCAGCAAATTTGATGTTTGTAGTATAGTACTATTGTCTATGTTCATGATACTGTGCCTTAGGTCTCTATGGCTTATTTACTACTTGTTGGAAGTTTGTACAATTAAACACCATTAATCTTATGCCTGTTTACCCCATTCTGTTGTAACCATCATTTAACTCTCTTTTTTAGAGTTCACATATAAGTGATGTTATACAGTACTTCTCTTTCTCTGTCTGACTTGCCTCACTTAGCATAATGTGCTCAGAGTCCATCCATGTTGTTGCAATGGCAGTATAGCCTCCCTTCTCTTGGATGGATAATATTTCATTGTATTTGTGTCATATCTTTTTTTAAATCCATTCATCTTTTGATGGGCATTTATGTTGTTTCCATATCTTAACTATTGTGAATAATGCTGCAGTAAACATGGGAGTGTATGTATCTCTTTTAAATCTATTTTTATTTCCTTTGGAAAGAAGTGGAAATGCTGGATCATATGGTAGATCTATTTTAATTGTTTTGAGGAAATTTTGTATTGCTTTCCATAATGGTTGGACCAATTTACATTCCTACCAACAGTGTATAAGGATTCCCTTTTTACTATATCTTCACCAGCACTTGTCATCTCTAGTCTTTCTGATGATAGTCATTCTAACAGATGTGAGGCGATATCTCATTGTGGTTTTAATTTGCATTTCTCTGATGATTAGTGGTGTTGAGCATCTTTTCAGGTATGTGTTGACCACTGTGATGTCCTCTTTGGAAAAAAGTCTATTTAGTTCTTCTGACTTTTAAATCAGATTATCAGTTATTTTGTGTTATTAAGTTGTATAAGTTCTTTATATATTTTGGATATTAACACCTTATTTGTTAAATGGTTTGCTAAAATTTTCTCCTAATTCTGTAGATTGTGTTTTCTTTTTTTTAATAGTTTCATTTGCTGTGCAGGAGCTTTTGAGTTGGATGTAGTCCAATTTGTTAATTTTTGCATTGGTTTTTTGCGCATTGAGCATCATATCCAAAAATTTATGTCCAAGACCAATGTCGAAGAATTTCTTTCCTGAATCTTCTAGGAATTTTATGGTATCAGGTCTTATGTTTAAGTGTTCAATATATATTTTAGTTAATTTTTGTGAGTGATGTGAGATAGGGATTCAAGTACATTTTTCTGCTTGTATTTCTCCAGTTTTCCCAGCACTGTTTTTTGAAGAGACTACCTTTTCAGTTTGGAGATTTCTTTTAAATTGAATTTTACTAATCAAGACTCCAGCAGATTTAGTCTGATAAAAGCCTACTTCATGGTTCACAGACAGCCATCCTTTTGCTGTGTCCTCATGGTGGAAAGAGTAATAGAGCTTTAAGAACATTAACCCCATTCATGAGAACTTCACCCTCTCTGCTTAAGGTGACCTAGTCACCTCCCAAAAGCACCCCCTTCTAATTCCATCACTTGTGGGAGTTTAGGGTTTCAACATATGAATTTGAGAAGGATACATAGAAACATTTCATCTATAGTATAATTTATGATAGATAATCTTGTTGGACACAGAATTCTAAGTTGTCAGATTTTTTCTTTTCAGTATTTTAGAGATATCATCTTCTTGCTTGCATTGTTTTCAATGAAAAATCTGTTTTATATTTGTTCTTCTGTATTTCTTTCTCATGTTGCATCTAAGATTTTCTCTTTATTACTAGCTTTGAGAAACTTTATTGTGATGTGTCTTTTTGTAGTTTTGTTACTGTTTTCTCTGGCTTCATTGAAATTTCTGGATCTGTGGATTTAGAATTTTCACCAAATTTGGGACTTTTTGGCCATTATTTCTTCAAATGTTTTTTCCTCTCTCTCCTCTGGGGACTCCAATTACACATATATTAAAGTGCTTGAAGTTTCCCCCAAACTCACTGATGTTCTGCTCAATTGTTTCAGCCTTTTTACTTGTATGTCTTATTTTGAATAGTTCCTATTGCTATTCCAGTTTAGGAAATGTCCCAGGCAGAAAGCCAGTATGAATGTGGAACTCATCTCATGTGTTTTTCCTTTTCTCAAAGATCATAACCCTGTGATATCTAATATGTAATACCTGAAAAGTTCCTTCATATATTTTGTCTTATTTGAGGTGTGTATATGTGTGTGTGTGTGCGTGTGTGTGTGTGTGGTGTTTGCTCCTAACATAGATTTTTGAATAAAACATGAATTCCCTTAATAGATTAATAGCTTTGTAGAATCTGGGGACATATATTAAATTTCTATATAAGTTAAATATACTATTTCAATAGAATAGCATTAAATAAATATGTTTTGATAATATTATTTAAAAAATTATTTACATAAGTATGAACTAGATGACCAGGAATGGGATATGACTTTCAGAATATCATTCAAACCATAGAGTTATTGTCAGATGTTCTTCTAATACCCTACTGTACTATTTTCAATTTCAGAGATACACACGAAGAGTATACAAACATAAACACAGATTCTAGTTTCAAGTCTTTTTAACAAAAAGTCATTGGTATCCTAAAACTTTTGTAAATCTTAGAAAACATAAAGACAATGAGAAAGACTATGTGTCCCTAGTTAAAATTTGCCTGTATCTGAGAGTCTGTCCACTGGTACAGGATTAACTAGAATAACTGACATAAAAGACAGGGCAGAGGAATGAGATTAGCAAGAGGGTCAATATTTGAAAAGATGTATATGCATTTATGCACTTGAGCACATTGGAGGGTGCATCCTGGTTTCATCAAATCCAGATAATTTTTTTACTCAAGTTCTTCATTAAAGAAATGTTTTCTAAAATATTATATGATAAGGACTCTATAACTTTGCTTATTATTGTAGTAATTGTTAGGCAAAGGCTATTGTCTTTTCAGTTGCAACTCAGTAAAAATTCCATGTAGTGTCCTGGGCGAGTTCCATTTTCTGATAGCATTGCTGTATATCTTCCAGTAGATGGCGATATATACCTATTTGATGTCTTCAAACACAAAGCATTTCCACCTTGAAGTTGCACACCTGAATCCTGAACTCCTGTGAGCAAGACCTCTTCATTCCTGCATTTATTCATTCAGTACTTTCAGAGCATCTATTACATGCCAGCATGAATATTAGGGATACAAAGATTAATAAGACAGAGTTGTCCAAAAGTTCTCACAGCCTTCTGGTGGGGACAAATATGTAACCCACTAACTAAAATTAAAAATAATAAGTATTGTGATGGAAAGAAGCTCTGAGAGCTCCTGACTTAAGAAGCAGCGGAAATATCTATCAACTGCTTTGGCCTCTCTATAGTACTGCATTTTTTTTTTTTAACTTGGGCTAATTTTATAATGGGAGGGTCGATGTTTAAAAATTAATCTAATGCAGTAAATATTTATTGAGAGTGTGGTTATGCAAATGTGCAAACCAAGATATTAGGTGCTACCATGGAAAATAACTCCATTTTTCATTTATTCACTGATTAAGAAACTTACAACATCAGATGAGGGAGTTGAAACAAATACACAGGTAACTATAACATGGGAAATAACTATAAGATGAAGACAAAGTTTCTGAAGAGAGAAAGTTAATTTCTAGCTAGGGGAATCAAGAAGGTCTTCATATGAGAAGTTCCGTGTAAGAGATATTTTTAGAATAAATAAGATTCAGCAAAAATGACTAGAAATCTCACTTCAGCCAGAGGAATAAGTGGGAGGAAACATTACAATTGGTATAAAGCCCCTGACCTGTTTCAAAGACTTTATCCAATTCTAACAGTGCTATTGACTGACCAGCTCTCATTCCTCGAGTAGGTCAGTTAATTTTTCTTTTCAGAAAGCCCCAGGTTTCTTCTCTATTAATGATTGAATAGATATGTGTAATTATGTCTCTTCTCAAACATAGCTCAAAAGTGAGGTGGTGGGGAAATATGTATAGGTTTTATTTAGATAATGGGAATTCTGCCTTTCTGGCTAAAGTATACAGTCTGATTAGAGACTGTTACAGCCCAAATCATGTGCACCCTTAGAGTAAGCTCTAATTCAACCTGTCTGGTGTCCTTAAAACAACACCAAGTGTTATTTAGACATGGAAAGAGACACCAGGGGATTCATGTGCATAGAATAAAGACCATGTAAGGACACAATGAGAAGACAACCATCTGCAAACGGAGAGAGGCCTCAGAAGAAATCAAACCTGCTGACACCTTGATCTTAGACATCTAGCTTCCACATCTGTGAGAAAATTAATTTCTGTTGTTTAAGTCAACCAGTCTGTAGTACTTTGTTATGGCAGCCCTAACAAACTAACAAAGAGTCTATTATAAAATAAGCCTGGAAAAGTAATGTGTGCTCATTCTATAGAGTTCTATAAAACTGAGATAGAAAGTATACATTTGATTTGGTGTTCAGTAAGAAACTATCACATGTTATGAGCTTGAGAAAGGGACACTCTTGCCAGCACCCACCCAGCAGCTTGAATCCTTGAAATGAAAGATATGGCAGGAAAAGAAGCAAAGATGGAAAGGATTTTTAACACTAGTTACAAAGAAGAAAATGGAATAAGTGGAATTAAATTGGCAAGGTTTAGTAGAAGGCACTCTAGATCAGAAACCAGGAGGTCATGACCAATATGTGTTCTCTAATTCAAGTTCTTGGTGAATTTTCAAAACGTTCTTGACCTCATGGGGCTGCTGTTTCATTGTCTGCAATGCAGAAATACAGTAAGTCTACATATGAATGAGTTCCATTTCAAGAGTGTGTTTGTAAGTCCAGTTTGTTTTTATGTCTAACCAAGTTAGCCTAGGTATCCAACTAACACAATCAACTATGTAGTACTGTAATAGGTTTGTAATACTTTTCACACAAATAATACATAAAAAACAAACATAAAAAATAAAGAAAACATTTTGGACCTTCTAGTACAGTACAACAGCTGACATACAGGTGTTGGCATTGCATGAACAGGAAAGAAGAGTTACTGACTGGAGAAGCGAGAGGAGGCTGGAGATGTCAGAGAAGAATGATAATCAGCAACAGGAGATGGAGGGCAAGCTGCAATTTCACTCATGCCTGATGTTGATGGAACACATATTTGCATCTTTGAAAATTAACAACTTGAAGGTTTGTATGTAGGGGACTTACTGTATTAGTCATTGGTTATTTTCCTTTCACAGAATGTTTTTTGGGAACAAATAAGAAAACTGTTGACAAAGTGCTTTAAAAATTATAGAGTTCTAGATTGATAGATAATTTACATGTTCTTAGTGTTGGAAGAGACGATATGGTCATGAGGTCTAATCTTGTTACTTTAAGTAACCCTGTAACTGAATCCCTATATATTTTGCAGTGAACTAATATCTAAAGTCAAAGATGTTTGCTAGAATAGTATGAAAAGTATGCCCCAAACATGAAAAATAGAAAGTGTTGAGTCATCAGTTTTCCTGGTGATTAATGGAGCAATAAGGCCAATTAGGAGGCATGGCTAAAATTTCAATAGTAATTTAGAATGATTATGTTTTGTATCATTTAGAGGAGGCAAACATTTACATGTGGCATGGTACAAAATTATGTCGACTTGAAGCGAAGCTATGATAAATCTCTCATAAGTGCTGTCTTATTTACATGTGTGTATCTTATACTCTTTTAATAGTGATGATGAAATGTTCACAGAAAAAAGCGTGGTAAAGGACAAAAAGCCCAAAGATCTTATCTCTTCTACACCTGTTTCTCAGCCCTTACAGATGTCCTGGCTTCCCTTCTTTGTATGTAAAGTTGTCAATCACCAAACTAGGTGTTCTTGGTGTAGAGATGCCACTCAAAATCGACATCATGCAAGTGAAACTGCCACTCAAAATGGCTGCCTGGTAAATAGAGCTGTCAGTCATTTTGAACAATTAGTCTGTTGCATTGTCAATGATATGGGCTGCTGTATAGTGAAAACTGCCCCATCAGATTTAATAGAACTTAAAGTTTTGATTAAACATCTAGTCTGAAGTTCCCTAACCTTTTTTCTTTTCAATGAAAAGATACTTTTTACTTTCCAATGTTTATAACTAAAAAGTAAAACCAAAGTGGGTAGTGAGAAGAATATACTTAGGATAAAAATTGCTAATAAAAGAGGAAAAACATTAGTTTGGCTATCTACTCAACTTTTCATCACAAGCCAAAGAGAATCGTGTATAGTTCATAATAAACATTGTATACATTCATTTATTCATTCTATAGATCTTAATGGTATGCCTGCTGTGACCCAGTCAATATCCTTTTTAAAAATCTTTATTGGAGTATAATTGCTTTAAAATGGTGTGTTAGTTTCTGCTTTATAACAAAGTGAATAAGTTATACATATACATATGTTCCCATATCTCCTCCCTCTTGCATCTCCCTCCCTCCCACCCTCCCTATCCCACCCATCCAGGTGGTCACAAAGCACCAAGCTGATCTCCCTGTGCTATGCGGCTGCTTCCCACTAGCTACCTATTTTACGTTTGGTAGTGTACATATGTCCATGCCACTCTCTCACTTTGTCACAGCTTATCCTTCCCCCTCCCCATACCCTCAAGTCCATTCTCTAGTAAGTCTGTGTCTTTATTCACCTCTTGCCCCTAGGTTCTTCACGACATTTCTTTTTTTCTTTTTTTTTTACATCTTTATTGGAGTATAACTGCTTTACAATGGTGTTAGTTTCTGCCTCATAACAAAATGAATCAATTATGCATATACATATATTCCCATATCTCCTCCCTCTTGTGTCTCCCTGCCTCCCACCCTCCCTATCCCACCCATCCAGGTGATCACAAAGCACGGAGCTGATCTCCCTGTGCTATGCGGCTGCTTCCCACTAGCTATCTATTTTACATTTGGTAGTGTACATATGTCCATGCCACTCTCTCACTTTATTACAGCTTACCCTCCCCCTCCCCATATCCTCAAGTCCATTCTCTAGTAGGTCTGTGTCTTTTTTTTTTTTTTTTTTTACTTTATTGGAGTACAATTGCTTTACAATGGTGTTAGTTTCTGCCTTATAACAAAGTGAATCAATTACGCATATACATATG
>RJWK010011430.1:0-18130 GCA_004363435.1 Platanista minor | reverse complement strand
TGCAGCTGCTTCCCACTAGCAATCTATTTTATGATTGGTAGTGTATCTATGTCCATGCCACTCTCTCACTTTGTCACAGCTTACCCTTCCCCTCCCCATATCCTCAAGTCAATTCTCTAGTAGGTCTGTGTCTTTACTCCCGTCTTGCACCTAGCTTCTTCATGACATTTTATTTTTTCTTAGATTCCATATATATGTGTTAGCATATGGTATTTGTCTTTCTCTTTCTAACTTACTTCACTCTGTATGACAGACTCTAGGTCCATACACCTCACTACAAATAACTCCACTTCGTTTCTTTTTATGGCTGAGTAATATTCCATTGTATATATGTGCCACATCTTGTTCATCCATTCATCCGATGATGGACACTTAGGTTGTTTCCATCTCCTGGCTATTGTAAATAGCCTCTCACTGTTGTGGCCTCTCCCGTTGCGGAGCGCAGGCTCAGCGGCCATGGCTCACGGACCCAGCTGCTCCGCAACATGTGGGATCTTCCCGGACCGGGGCACAAACCCGTGTCCCCTGCATTGGCAGGCGGACTCTCAACCACTGCGCCACCAGGGAAGCCCGGAAATGCCCTTTTATCTAACCACTATACAACCTTCTAAATCAGGAAATCAACATGAAAACACTATTGCTGTCCAACTATGTCTCTTTTTTCTTTCTTGTTAAAGTTCTTATTCAGAAACACCCATTAACTTAATTATTATGTTAATACAGACCTCTCCAACCTGCAACAGTTTCTGAGCCTTTCTTTGTCTTTAATATCTTAGATATTTAGTGTATAGGTAGGTCTTAAATTCTCTAGGATGACTTTTAACTGGATTGTTCACCATTACCCCATGATCAGACCCATGGCATGTTTTCTTGGCAGAAATTCAAAGAGAGAGAGAGAGATTCTGTGTTCTTAGTGATTCATAACGGGTGCATTGAATATCCCTACATCCCACCCACCACTAATAATGTTAACCATAAATGCTTTATCTTGTTATTATCTGCCTTACTATAAATTCACAGTTTTTCCTTTGTAAATGATGAGTATTTTCCTAGAGTACACCGATGTTCTGTTCTTCATTAAACTGCTGCCCGTAAGCCTTAGCTTCCTTTGTCAAATCCTACCCAAAACAGTTAGCACTAAGATGATTGTCATACTGTGATAGTCAATTTTCATCAATTTTTTCTACATCTATTATGGGCATTCTACTGCAAAGTAGAGCTTTCCATTTCCCCACTACTTATAAACTTATTCATAATTTATTTATATCAGTATGAACTAATGGATTTCTATTTTATTCAATGTTTTGAATCTGTTGCCATTATTATTTATTGTGATACTCTAATCTTCCCATATTTGGACAGAAGGGATTCCTTTTAACCTGGCTGTTTTGTCTTCTCAACATGTTTCTGACATTCATTCAGCATATGCCACAATAAGTTGTTCTCAGCTCTTCTTGTTCTTTCCCTCTCATAGTCTTAGAATGTTGCATTTCTTTAAAGAACCTTGATGGTATTTAGAAACAAAGATCTGGACACTGGATGTATTCACTATGGGGTGTCATTACTTTTAGGTCTTTTAGAAAATGAGCTATGTAATTACATATTTATATGTATGGATTCTAACATTAGGGATGAATTCTCACTCTACCCTTTGACTATTTTGAAGTGCTTTCTCCAATGAGAAACCTGGTTTTCATTCCTTCAGTGTATTTACTTATTTGCTCAATATAACCAATGTCACAACTGTGCTATTTCCTCCATCTCTGCCATCTGCTACATCTGCACACAATCCCTTCGGCATGCTGTGTCCTAGGCTGCCAACATGCTTTGTGTAGCTTCGCCTGCTATAGAGTGTTTTGTAATCAGGTGCTAGTGAGTATTTTACAGTGCTTTTGTCTGGTGTTTTATACCCTGAGCAAGACCTCACGTCTTTGGACACTGGCAGGCACAGTGTTGTTGTGTCACAGAACGTCTCCTCTCTCCATTCTCACCACTATTCAGCAAGCTTTCTGGTACCCCTCAACAACTGTGCTCTGTGAAGAGAAAGGAAAAGAAGATGGGAAGAGCAAGGACAATGGGAATGGAAAATTATTATTGGCTTTTACATGCCCTTCCCTTGCATGAGACTATCAACAGTTGCTTTTTCTGCTGTCAATATGCTTATCTCTATCTCAAGGTTGTCTAGTAAAGATACTTATTGTCTCTGTGCATTAGCTTCCTCATCTGTGTTACAGGATTATTATACTGCATAGCTGATAAAGTTGTTGTGGGGTTAAATGAGTTAATAAAGAAAAAGTGTTTGAAATAGTGTTCATTTAAGTGTGAGCACTGAATAAACATTAATAAACACTAATGGGTATTTTATTCCTGTGTGGGCTGAGTGTTGACACCAGAAGCTCTGTTTTTAGGCTCAGCAATGGACATCCAGATTGGTAAAGTTCAGATTTTCCTGATCTGTTAGCACTTGGAAGATCTGACCACAGAAGCAGATTAGTGCTTTTGAAAACTTTGTTCATGAAGAAACGGGCTATAGGTCAGGGACACTTTTACTGTGGCCAAGACAAGATGGGGGTCTTGGGAAGAGGTCATAGGAATCACAAATGCTACCTTCTTTATAAATAAAGTGTGAACATTTTTGATAGGCTAAAATGGGAAAAAATGACTGTAGAAACATAATACTTAAAACTCACACCCTTCATGCCTTTTTATATCCCTTTGCAGTCTTTAGTGCTATTTGAGATTCTTTGTTTTGTGTTACCTGTTTTTAAATATGTTTTATGTATAAGTCAGCTTTAATTTTCTTCCACACGGTAATTTTTATCTCTCCATCACCTAGAAATGGCAAGGCTTTATATACAGACTTACTTAAGGAGAATATAGTAACTCCTAATTCTTTTGCCATTTTCTGAGTCTGTCTCTATTGCAGCAAATATCCCATTATTGCTTCAGTGGTGTCAAGTCATTAGTTGCAAACAATCTGATCCAAGCATAAAGATATATATCATAAAGTGATAGTGATCTTAAATTGTGGCAGTTGTAACCAAGCTCATTCTAAGGAGCAGATGGAATTGATCATTTACCACCTTATCAAGAACTTGGTGCTTTATTTACCATTTTCCCAGTGTCTATCATTCACACTACAGACAACCAGACAAAATATTCCTTATAGAACCTACAGTACTTTTTTGACTAGTATGTCCCTGGTTATTGCAACAGGATCATTCTTCCTTCTAAGATAGCTGACAGAGCCTGAGGGTTCTCAAATAACATTGACTAATTTCACCCAGAGTCCTTGACCAGGCCATTCATCTCCTAAAGTATATTTTTAAGAGTTTCAAAAATTTCAAAACTAGCATATGGCTGTTAATTTGGATCTTAAGTCTCTACTTTGAAAAAACAAATGATCATCAAGCTGTTTCAAACCTTAACCTGCAATTAAGAGGAATAATTTATTATCCAAACAAAAATCTTTTAATTAATCAGACAACATTAAAGTCAGGATTAAGTTATGCTACCAAGAAAATCTGTTGCCAGACACACACAGATTTTCTTGTTCTACTGAAACAATACTTTGTCCTATGTAAATTTAAAAGCTAGTTGTTGTTGTTGTTGCTGTTTTTAAGTTAATTAAACTCAGTTCACTTAATGACTTAAGTGTTGGCTGCAGTAAAAAGTTATCACACATTTCCATAAAAGAGAAAGACAGTAGAATACAGCAAATAAATGAAGAATAGGGCAAAAAAACAGTTACCAATTTGTCAGGGAAAGAATGACAGAGAAGTGAAAGATTGCATTATTAACAATAATGACAAAATCCATCTAATCTACCATGAAATTATGATTCAACAGCAAGGAATCTTTTGTCTTCTTGATTTCTTAACAAACTGCAATTTAGTTATCTAGCAATTTTAAACACACAGGATGCAGACAAGCCTCGGAAAGAAATAAAATCTGAAACATTTACAAGTGAACAAAAAATAGAAGTCCCCAAACAAGTGTCAATTAGCATGCCCCTCATGCAATGCTCAAAATTTATTTATGAAGTTGTTTTGAACACAATTATAACTCTTTGCCACTAAGTTTATGTTTGCAAGACTATAATAGATAAATGCAGAAAATTGGAAAAATTTTCCAATTTTAAAACAAGTTATAAGAAGAAACAGCATAGAGTAACACAAAATTATAACTGATAACATGAAATGAGACAGAGAATGTTAAATTAATACTCAAAAGGGATTTTACTAATCTGTGTATAGCTATTTCTTGCAGTGGGATATAGCCTATATATTTCATGAGATCCTGAAAACATTATTATAGTGCAATTGAAAGTATTGTAATAAATATTGACTCAAGAATATTGTTATATTATGCTACTTACCATAACTTAAGAAAGTAATTATGCACTGCATTTAATGCTATAAAAATTTAAATTAAAAATAATTTAGCATACAAAAAACATGTTTAATAGAGCAACATGTTTGTTTCCCTGGTAAGCTAGGTTTAAAAGGCTACCCTTTATTTTTCTGGTTTAAAGTTAATGTGGCCTAAGAAATTTAAAGAATACCTGTGGTAGACTATGGGCTTTATAGAATAAGTTTACATTAGACTACTTGTTAAGCTAACTTGGAAGACAATTTTAAGTGAAGGATAGAACTGGGCTTTCTAAAAGTCCTTTATGTAAATTGTGAATCCATTCAGTATTCATGTTGAAATATAAAAACCTAGGAGATAAATTTTTAAAAGTGTTTATCAAATACTTTTCATCATAACCCTAAAGTTTCAGCACCTAGTTCAATGAAACTTTAGTTTGAAAGAAGAAAATTTTTCTTAAATTTCACTTCCCTACATACTTTCTGGTCAAATGTTGAAACTCTCAAAATAATCGATAGTTCTGTAGATGATTTTTTTTCAGAAGGATACTTCACCCTCACTTTCATTTGTGTGTTCTGATTCTTTGGTAGAAAAAAAATCTCAGAATATTCAAAGAAGGGCACTAGTCTGGGTTCCTTCATATTCATGCTAATGCTACATATAAAGATTGGCTAATTTACAAGTTTTCTAAAAAATTCCAAAATAATGAGATTTTTGGATTACTTGATACTGGCCATTCATCAACTAGTGAATAGCAGGGTCTTATGGGTATAAAAGTGGCCTGAGAATATCAATTTGAGGAAAAGAGCTGTCAGGGATAAAATGCTTCACACATACAGTAGAAATTCAGGGGAGTAAGGGTCTCCATGGATTGTAGTAGTTAATTTCATGAACAGTAAAGAAGAATGAAGTCCTGAAGGCAGACTTCCTTGCATAGTCATATTTAAGTCAATCCTGGAAGGTTAATGCAGCTTGCTGTGCCAGAAGGCTCTGAAACGTGTGTGTGTGTGTGTGTGTGTGTGTGTGTGTGTTTGTGTGCATGTGTGTGTATGTGTGTGTGTGTTGGGTTAAGAGGATAACTAGCAGAGGGTACCATAGACACCCAAAGACTGAGTGTCTCACAGTATATTTCTGTTTCTCTGTGAGAATTTTCCTAAAGTGAGAGAGAGAGAGAGAGAGAGACCTTAAAAATAATCTAAAATCTTAAAGCTTAAAAAAGTCTCTACATATATTTATACTACTGATCTTATTTAATACACAGGAAATAAAGGCCCACAAATATCATGTTACTGATGCAATGACATAAAGAGATTATTTCAGAACCATAATGGGAAACATCATATAATTTGCACTGTTTTGCTTTACTTTGATTTCCCTATCCCAATGTGCTATACCAGTTATATGACTGCATAATCTTTGTGATTTATGTGGGTAGCTGACAAATAAACATGAATGAGAGGAGAGGAATATTGATAGGGAGTGGGATCTTATAACTCTCTAATGAACTATTCATTTATGTTTTGTATTTGGGATTGATTTAAAATTACCAATCTTCCCCCACCTCCACTGTCATTCCCTCCCTTCTTCCTTCCTTCCTCTTACTTTTCTTTCTCTTCTCCACCCATCTCTTCTCACTGTTCCACACCCCCATCATTATCACATTCTTTTTATATGTATCTTCCTTTAATGTTTTGTTTTCTTTTGTTTTCCAATTTAGCTTTCCTTTCCATTGAAATGTTGTGATTGCTCTCCATATAATCTATTGATGAGTATGACTTGCCTAACATTCTATTTACTCAGATCTGCCTTTTATTCAGTAGCATTTGGTTAAAGAGGAAAATATTTATTTGAAAAAATACAATGAAAAGATTATGTGGCTCTATAATTATGAATTTTAATGAAAATTATGTCTGTTAATATAAAAGCAATAATCTCATTCACTTTTGGAATACTAATGGAATAGCTTAATCCTCACATAAGATTCTATAGAAAAAATCATAGTTTGTACTAATAAGACAAATTAACTCTTTTCATGCTTTAAACATCATGTTCATTTTTCATCATAAATGTTTTTAAAAGTTCTCATTAAGCAAAGAGCTATTTTCTTTTGTTTGGTGAATTCAAGATTCAACAACCATAGAGGCTCTTGATATTTCTTTTTTAATTTTTTTAAAATTGAATTATAGTTAGTTTCAAGTGTACAGCAAAGTGATTCAGCCTTATATAAAAGTATATATATATATAATATATATTGAGTATAGTTCCCTGGACTATATACTAGATCCTTGTTTCTTATACATTTTATATAAAGTAGTGTGTATATGTTATTCCCAAATTCCTAATTTATCCCCACTACCACCTTTCCCTTTTGGTAACTGTAAGTTTGTTTTCTATGCCTGTGAGTCTGTTTCTGTTTTGTAAGTAAGTTCATTTGTATCATTTTTTTAAGATTCCACATGTAAGTGATATATGATATTTGTCTTTCTTTGTCTGACTTCACTTAACTAAAAATCTCTAGGTCCATCCATTTTGCTGTAAATGGCATTATTTCATTCTGTAGTATGGCTGAGTAATATCCATTGTATATATATATATACCATGCCTTCTTTATCCATTCATCTGTCAATGGGCATTTAGAATGTTTCCATCTGTTAGCTACTGTACATAGTGCTGCTATGAACATTGGTGTGCATTTATCTTTTCATATTATGTTTTTGTCCAGACATGTGCCCAGGAGTGGGATTGTAGGATATGGTAGTTCTATTTTTAGCTTTTTTAAGGAACCTCCATACTATTCTCCATAGTGGCTGTGGCAATTTACTTTCCCACCAACAGTGTAGGAGGGTTCCCTTTTCTCCACACTGTCTCCAGCATTTATTATTTGTAGACTTTTTGATGGTGGCCATTCTGACTTGAGTGAAGTGAAACCTCATTGTATTGATAGTTTTGATTTGCATTTATCTAATAATTAGTGACCTTGAGGCGCGTTTCTTGTGCCTGTTGGCTACCTGTTTGTCTTCTTTGGAGAAATATCTGTTTAGATCTGCACATTTTTTGATTGGGTTATTTTCTTGATATTGAACTGTATGAGCTATCTGTATATTTTGGAGACTAATACCTTGTCAGTGGCATCATTGGAAATATTATTCTCCCATTCTGTAGGTTGTCTTTTAATTTTGTTTATGGTTTCTTTTGCTGTGCAAAAGCTTTTAAGTTTAATTAGGTCCTATTTGTTTATCTTTGTTTTTATTTTCATTACTCTAGGAGATGAATCCAAAAATATTGCTGTGATTTATGTCAAAGAGTGTTCTGCCTATGTTTTCCTCTAGGAGTTTTACAGTATCCAGTCTTATATTTAGGTCTTTTTTTTTTTTTCTTTTTTTTCTTTTTGTGGTACACGGGCCTCTCACTGTTGTGGCCTCTCCCGTTGTGGAGCACAGGCTCTGGATGCGCAGGCTCAGCAGCCATGGCCCATTGTCCCAGCCGCTCCACGGCATGTGGCATCCTCTTGGACCAGGGCATGAACCCCTGTCTTCTGCATTGGCAGGTGGACTCTCAACCACTGCTCCACCAGTGAAGCCCCATATATTTATGTCTTTAATCCATTTTGAGTTATTTTTATGTATGGTGTTAGAGAATGTTCTAACTTCATTCTTTTACATTTAGCTGTCCAGGTTTCCCAGCATCATTTATCTAAGAGACTGTCTTTTCTCTATTGTATATTCTTGCATTCTTTGTCATAGATTAATTGACCTGAGATGCATGGGTTTGTTTCTGGGCTTTCTATCCTGTTCCCATTGCTCTATATTTCTGTTTTTGTGCCTGTATCATACTGTTTTGATTACTGTAGCTTTCCAGTATAATCTAAAGTTAGGGAGCCTCATTCTTTCAGCTCCATCTTTCTTTTTCAAGATAGCTTTGGCTAGTTGAGGTCTTATGTGTTTCTATACAAAATTTAAAAAATTTTTGTTCTATTCTGTGAAAAATGTCATTGGCAATTTGATAGGGATTGCATTGAATATGTAGATTACCTTGGGTAGTACAGTCATTTTGACAATATTGATTCTTCCAATCCAAGAACTTGGTATAGCTTTCCATCTGTTTGTGTCATCTCCGATTTCTTTCAGAGTACAGGTCTTTTGTCTCTTAGGTAGGTTTATGCCTAGGTATTTTATTCTTTTTGATGCAATGGTAAATGGAATTGTTGACTTAATTTCTCTTTATGATCTTTTGTGTTAATGTATAGAAGTGCAATAGGTTTATGGGTATTAATTTTGTATGCTGCAACTTTACCAAATTCATTGATTAACTCTAGTAGTTTTCTGGTAGCATTTGTAGGATTTTCTATGTATAGTATCATGGTATCTGCAAACAATGATGGTTTTACTTCTTCTTTTCCAGTTTGAATTCCTTTTATTTCTTTTTCCTCTGTGTAGTGGCTAGGACTTCCAAAACTATGTTGAATAAATGTGGCATGAGTGGGAAGTCTTGTTCCTGATTTTACCGGAAATGCTATAAGTTTTTCACCATTGAGAATGATGGTTGCCTTGGGTCATATATGGCCTTTATTACGTTGAGGTATGCTCCCTCTATCCCCACTTTCTAGAGAGTTTTTATCATGAATGGATGTTGAATTTTGTAAAAAGATTTTTCTTCATCTATTGAGATGAGCATATGGTTTTTATTCTTCAATTTGTTAATGTGATCATTGATTGATCTGCAGATATTGACCCATTCGTTTGTTTTTTTAATTGGAGTATACCCCTGGAAAAAAATCCCAGTGGATTATAGTGTATGATCCTTTTAATGTATTTTTGATTTGGTTTGCTACTATTTTGTTAAGGATTTTTGCATTTATGGTTATCAGTAATATTGGCCTGTAATATTCTTTTTTGTGGTATCTTTGATTTTGGTATTAGGGTGATAGTAGATTCATAGAATGGGTTTGGATATGTTCCTTCCTCTACAATTTTTTGGACTCATCCAGTTTTTTAGACTAGTTTGGTTTGCAGTTACCATGAGGTATTGATATAACAGTCTATACAAACACATGATTAAGCTGCAGAACTCTTAATTTCAGATACATTTCCAATAGTCTACATTTGTACTCTTGTCTCCTTAGGATTACTGATTTTCATATAATATTTGTGTATAGATGATTTCCTATCTTTACTGTATGTTTGCCTTTACTGGTGAGCTTTCCTATTTCATAATTTTTGTTGTTGTTTTTTCTAGTTGTGGCCTTTTCTTTTCCACCTAGCGAAGTTCCTTTAATGTTAACGCTTCTCTAAATGTTTAGTAGAATTTGCCTTTTAAATCATCTGGTCCTGGAGTTTTGTTTGTTAGGATTTTTTTGTTTTGTTTTGTTTTTTTGGGGGTACGCAGGCCTCTCACTGTTGTGGCCTCTCCCATTGCAGAGCACAGGCTCTGGATGCGCAGGCTCAGCAGACATGGCTCACGGGCCCAGCTGCTTTGCGGCATGTGGGATCTTCCCAGACCGGGACCGGGGCACGAACCTGTTTCCCCTGCATCGGCAGGCAGACTCTCAACCACTGCGCCACCAGGGAAGCCCCTGTTAGGAGTTTTTAAATCAAAGATTGAATTTCAATTCTTGTAATTTGTCTGGTCACATTTTCTATTTCATCTTGGTTCAGCCTTGGGAGATTGTACCTTTTTAAGAATATTTCCTTTTTTTCTAGGTTGTCTATTTTATTGGCACATAGCTGCCTGTTTTGGTGTATTATGGTCCTTTGTATTTCCATGGTGTCCATTGTGAATTCTTTTTAATTTCTAATTTTATTGATTTGGACACTCTCCATTTTTTTATTGATGAGTTTGGTTAAGATTTATCAATTTTGTTTATCTTTTCAATGAATCAGATTTTGTTTCCTTGATCTTTTCTATTGTGTTCTTGTCTCTATTTCATATTTCATTTATTTCTGCTCTGATTTTTATGATTTATTTCCTTCTACTAAATTTAGATTTTGTTTGTTCTTCTTTGTTTGTTCTTCTCTCTTAGAACTGCTTTTGTTGAGTCCCGTAGGTTTTGAGTCATTGTGCTTCATTTTCATTTGTCTGTTGGTATTTTATATTTCCTCAGTGATCCATTGGTTGTATAGTAGCATGGTGTTTAGTGTCCATGTGTTTGTGTTTCTTGAATTGTTTTTTTCTTGTAGTTGATTTCTAATTTCATAGTGTTGTGGTTGGAAAAGGTATTTGATATGATTTCAATTTTCTTAAGCTTACTGAAATTTGCTTTGTGGCCCAGCTTGTGAACAATCCTGGAGAATGTTCCATGTGCACTTGAGAAGAATGTGTATTCTACTTGTTTCAGATAAAATGTTTTATAAATATTAAGTCCATCTGGTTTAACGTGTCATTTAAGGCATGTGTTTCCTTATTGATCTTCTATCTGGATGATCTGTTCATTGTTGAAAGTAGGGTGTTAAAGTTCTCCATTATTGTTGTTTTACTGTCGATTTCTCCTTTTATATTTGTTAACATTTTTCTTATATATTGAGATGCTCCTGTGTTGGTTGTATATATGTTTACAATTGTTATATCTTCTTCTTGGATTGATCATTATGTAGTGTCCTTCTTAGTCTATTGTAACAGTCTTTATTTTAAGTCCATTTTGTATGATATGAATATTGCTATTCCAGCTTTCTTTGGTTTTTACTTGCACTTAAAACTTTTTTCCATCCTCTCACTTTCAGTCTTTATGTGTCTCTAGATTTGAAGTGGGTCTCTCTTTTTTTGATATAAATCTATTTATTTATTTGTGGCTGCATTGGGTCTTTGTTCCTATGTGCAGCCTTTCTCTAGTTGTAGCAAGTGGAAACTACTCTTTGTTGTGGTGCGTGGGCTTCTCACTGAGGTGGCTTCTCTTGTGGAGCATGGGCTCTAGGAGCACGGGCTTCAGTAGTTGTGTCATGTGGGCTCAGTAGTTGTGGCTCATAGGCTGTAGAGCCCAGGCTCAGTTGTGGCACATGGGCTTAGTTGCTCAGTGGCATGTGAGATGTTCCTGGACCAGGGCTTGAACCCATGTCCCATGCACTCACTCGCAGGAAGATTCTTAACCCCTGCTCCACCAGGGAAGTCCCTGAAGAGGGTCTCTTGTAGGCTGCATATATGAGTCTTGTTTTTGTATCCATCAGCCAGTCTATGTCTTTTGGTTGGAGCATTTAATCCCTTTATCTTTAAGGTAATTATTGATATGTATATTCTTATTGCCATTTTGTTTTACATTTGCTCTTTTAGGTCTTTATTCTTCCTTTACCCTTTTGTTCTCCTCTTTTGATTTGAGGACTATTTTTAGGGTTGTGTTTGGATTCCTTTTTTGTGTGTGTGTGTGTGCATATCTATTATAGATTTTTGGTTTGCAGTTAACATGAGGTCTTTATATAGAAGTCTGTATAAATGCATGATTGTTTTAAGTTCCTGATAAATTAATTTCAAATACATTTCCAATATCCTGTATCTGTACTCTCGACACTTCTCAGGATTACTGGTTTTGATATCATATTTTTGTGTGGATGTTTTCTTATCTTTACTATAAATTTGCCTTTATCAGTGAGTTTTCCAATTCTGTAATTTTTTTGTTTCTAGTTATTATATTTCCTTTTCCATCTAGAGAAGTTCCTTTAGCATTTGTTGTAAATCTGGTTTGGTGGTGTTGAATTCTTTTAGCTTTTGCTTGTCTGTAAAGCTTTTGATTTCTCTGTCAAATTTGAACAAGAGTCTTGCTGAGTAGAGTATTTTTGGTTGTAGGTTGTTTTTTCCTTTCATGACTTTAAATATATAGTGCCACTTCCTTCTTGTTGGCAAAGTTTCTGCTGAAAAATCAGCTGATAACCTTATGGAGAGTCTCTTGCATGTTATTTGTTGCTTCTTGCTTGTTGCTTTTAATATTTTCTCTTTGTCTTTAATTTCTGTGAATTTGATCACTATATTTCTCAATATCTTCCTCCTTGGGTCAATCCTTCCTGGGACTCTGTGCTTTCTGGACTTTGGTGACTGTTTCCTTTCCCGTGTTAGAATAGTTTTCAGCTATTATCTCTTCAAATATTTTCTCAGACCCTTTCTCTGTCTCTCTCCTTCTGGGACCCCTATAATGTGAATGTTGATGTGTTTAATGTTGTCCCAGAGGTCTTTCAACTGTCCTCATTTCTTTTCATTCTTTTTTCTTTCTTCTGTTCCATGGCAGTCATTTCCACCATTCTACCTTCCAGCTCACTTAGCTATTTTTCTGACTCATTTATACTGCTATTGATTCCTTCTAGTGTATTTTTCTTTTCAGTTATTGTATTAATCAACTCTATTGTGTTCTTTATATTTTATAATTCTTAGCAAAAAATTTTTTGTAACTTCTTGTACTGTACATTTATTCTTTTTCTGAGATCTTGGATAATCTTTATGATCATTACTCTGGTAACTTTCTCTTGTAGATTGCCTATCTCTACCGCATTCAGTTGTTCTCCTGGGGTTTTATATTGTCCCTTCATCTGAAACATATTGTTCTGCTCTCTCATTTTGTCTAAATTTCTGCATTTGTAGACTAACTTCTGCAGGCTGTCATACTGTACTACTCTTCCTTCTGGTTTCTGCTCCCTAGTAGGTGAAGCTGGTCTAGAAGCATGTGCAGGCTTCCTGGTGGGAGGGACCAGTGCCTGCCTACTACTGGCTGGAGTTGAGTCCTTTCCCTCTGGTGGGCAGGGCCATGTCAAGTGGTGTGTCTAGAGGCATCTGTGGGCCCAGGAAGTCTTTAGGTAGCCTGTCTGCTGATGAGTGGGTCTATGTACCTATCTCATTGGTTGTTTCACTTAAGGCATCCCAGCATTGGAGCCTACAGACACTTGGGCGGGGCCAGGTGTTGGTGCTGTTGACCCAAGCAAGATGTCTACCTCATCAAGAGTTCATGTAGCTGAACACTTCTCAAAATATCCACCACCAATGTCCATGTCCCTAAAGAGAGCTACAGCCACACCTCACCTCCCCAGGAGATCCTCCAAGACCGGGAGATAGGTACAGCCCAGGCTCCTATGAAGTCACTACCTTTCCTCTGGGTCCCAGTATGCATGAGACCTTGTGTGAGTCCTCCAAGAGTGGAGTCTCTGCTTCCACCAGTCCTGTGGCGCCTTTGGTCTTCAAAGCCAAATGCTTTCAGGGATGATGTGGAACTCAGAACTCTCACTCCTGTAGGAGAATTTCTGTGATATAATTATTGTGTAGTTTGTGGATTGCTCACCCAAGAAGTATGGGATTTGTTCATATCATGTATGCATGCTTCCTATGGCCTTGCTGTGATTCCTTTTTTATATTGTTGGATGTAGAATATCTTTTTTGGCAGGTTCCAGTCTTTTTTATCAATGGCTGTTCAGCAGTTAATTGTGTTTTTGGTATGCTCATGACAGGAGATGAGTCCAAGTCCTTCTACTCCACCATCTTGGTTTTCACTCTTCTGATATATTTTAATAGAGATATTTCAGCATTTCTTTAGGAACTCTGGAAAGAAGGGAAAAGTTGTTAGTTATTGGGAACTTCAGTTAGTCGTTAGTTATTGTTCCACTTTAGTTGCTACAGAAACTATTAAAGCAAGTATTTTGTTCTTTCTTATATTAGTCTGGTAATTAGGAGACATATTTAGTGTCTCACTAAATCCACTGCAAGTGAAAAAGGAATTTTTGTTTCTGAGAGGTACAGGTTGAAATTCTAACTGTAGACTTCCTTCCCTGTCTACTCCATCCCCAATTAAAGCAGTTGCAAGAAGTCGGTGAAACTTTTTATTTTAGTGTTCTCTTTTTAATATATATTGAATTAAATGCATTTATTTTTAGCAGAATCATTAAATTCCGGTCCTATTATTTACTAGCTGCATGATATTAAACAGGTTCTTTAGCCTCATTTTCCTCACTCATATTTAAGCATAAAACAATACTTGTCTCATATCCCAAATCAGAGCTATTTGTAGAGATAAAACTAATACAAAGTGTCTTGTTTAGTGTTTTTTCAGATAAAATACTTTTAAAATGGTTATAATAATATTGATTATAATAATATTAATTATGATATAATGTAAACTTTTCTAAATTCTCTAAGTTTTCTTCTAACAAAATGTTTATATCTTATCACAGTGCTAAGAGTACAGGAGGGTGTTTTAATTGCTCTATATCAAGTTAGAGTACTTCTTCTGTTGATTTAACACTGTAATGCATTTAGACTCACAGAGGTGAAAGGAAACTTAGAGATTAACTGCTCCAGACAGCTGGCATTTTCCTTTGCCCTTTTGCTAAGCCCCCTTCTCTTTCTCTGTTTTCCTACTTGGAATACTGACATGATGACTAGGGTTTCAGCAGTGATATTTGACCATGGACCAATATAAGAAAAAAAAGTCAACTGTTAAAGATAGTAGAGAAAAAATGTAGACAAAGTCTTTGGCATTGCTGGCAACATGAAGGTGATATATCATCAACCTATTCTGCCTAGCTCTGTACTTCAACAACTAATTTTTCAACCTGCTGGTATATCCAGTCTCTTAATTACTGAAATCAATTCCTCATTGATGGCAACACTTAGCTGAAGACTAAGCTGGATTTTATTGAATTATTAGACCTCTTTTGTACACATGTGAAAAGTCAATTAAAAAGGAGAAAGAAGAAGGTTCCTTTTATTTTTGTGCCAGTTCTTACTCTTTGGCTAAGCAGTCTCTGATAAAGGAGAGTAGTGTTTCCAAATACATAAACTCTATGTAGCTTTTAACTAAAAATCGACATCACTAGTATAAAACATTGGTAATCTTCTGAAGTAGTTTCTAGCTTACTCTCTTTTTGGAGGGCAAATCATTTCCCCCTGCTTCTTACTTTATGAAGTTTCTTCACTTTTTGATGTAATATCAATTACTATGGTTTGGGAAGTTTCAAATGCATTGGCTTACCTTTAACATGGCTCTCATCACTGTGTTCCTTGGCCTTCCACTCTTCTGAGTCCCCTCAGGTGTTTGCCTGAATTCCCAGGGGTCTGCCAGGACAAATTTCAGTCAGGTTTGCCTTCCAAAGGTATCTCTTGCTCCAGGATTACCATCATCTTATTAATTTTCAAATTATCCAAACTCTCATTGTCTTTTTTCCCTCAGTCTTCCCAGAAAAAAAGAAAATTATCAACTAACTCACTTTAGGGCATTACTGATGAACTCTAGTTTTGTATACCCCCTAAAATTTTCTTGAGCTACTCTACTCTTTGTGGATCAGTTTATCTCCTAAACTTCTATAAGTTTTATGACTTTACCACTCATACAAGTTTTTTTTTTTTTTTTAATGCTACAAGGGCCTCTCATTATTTTGGCCTTTCCCATTGTGGAGCACAGGCTCCAGGAGTGCAGGGTCAGCGGCCATGGCTCACGGGTCTAGCTGCTCTGTGGCATGTGGGATCTTGCTGGACTGGGGCACGAACTCGCATCCCCTGCATCGGCAGGTGGGCTCTCAACCACTGTGCCACCAGGGAAGCCCCACCCATACAACTTTAAATTCATAATGTCTTGTATTCCTCAAAGATCTTTTGTATGTTTATCCCTTTCTTCTAGATTATATATCTCCTGACAGTAAAACATTGAGAAATAATTACATCTTACAACAGATATCTCATCACTAAGCATACTTTAACTGATTTGACATTTAATGGTTTTCAAACTCTGCTATTGTAAAACATGAACTAGATTCTCATGGCATAATTCGTGTCAAATGAAAAAACAATAGAACAACTTAAAAACTGAGAATTATTTTTAACTCAGAGGACTTTCTAAGGACTCTAGTCCAGGAGGCAACCTCTCAGTTCTGAGGGACTGATCCAAAGAAGTAAAGAGGAAGCCAAGATGTATATAAGAGTTTTGCAACAAAATCTAGGAAGTTGGAACATCAAAAGATTACTGTTGAGTAAAGAAAACTGGTCATCTCAATTTAGTAATGAATTTAGTGCTTTTTTATGTATGGGAAGATGAAAAAATTTGGGTTCATTGAAACAGTCCTTTGATATGCACCTTAACTATTGTTTACTGAAAAAAAATGCACAGCATGAAGGTTGTCAGTTAAGTTTAATTGGGGGCAAAATGAGGACTATAGCCTGGGAGACAGCCTCTCAGAAAGCTCTGATGAACTGCTCCAAAGTGGTGGGGGGAAGGTCAGCACTATGTATGATTTTGGTGAAGGGGGATATGCACAGTTAAGCACACATTTTGGCAGAGCCTTGCTGCTACTCACGAGAAGTAGTTTCCATTAATGAGTTTAATGTTTTATTGAATATGAGAAGATGCAATAATTTGGGCTCATAAAATCTCCTCTTAAAATATCTATCTGAAGGCCTGTTCTGCCAGTTTTTCCCAGAGCAGAGTTCCTCTTTCTTGATCTCTGCCTTGAACTCCTTTCAGTGTGTGTTGAAGGTCAGCAACTGCAGTGGTTAATGACCTAATCCTTGTAGAGGCCGATGGCAAATGACAATTTTTTTTTGGAACTATCTAGGGCCAGTATCCTGCTTTTCTCCACACTGAATCCCCTCAGTATGCACAGTTGGAGGTGGCTGTAGTGGCTGCTGGCTTGAAGGCTGCAGCATCCTTTGTTTACTGATATGGCAGGCTACATTCATTGTCCACTGGGCCTCCTCTTGGTCATAAATGCAACCAATGTTTTGGAGGCATTTCATGACCAATTTTGTCACGTGGTGCTAGGAAGGCTCATTCCTAGATAAGGTGAAGATTCTGTTGATAGATCACACAAGGTGCTAATTTATGGATCAGGCCCTGTTGACAATTTAAAATTCTCTTGATAACCTGTCTTACTAATCTTCTATGATCCAGGAAATGTTTTCCCTTTTCGCTTCTGCCAATATCTAGAGTTGCACTATTAAATAATGCAGAGTTATATATATGATCAGTTGCCTCAAAAATTTTAGCCATTAAGGATTAGAGAAGATGGTGGAAGAGTAAGATGTGGAGATCTCCTTCCTCCCCACAGATACATCAGAAATACATCTACACATGGAACAACTCCTAAAGAGCACCTACTGAATGCTGGCAGAAGACCTCAGACCTCCCAAAAGGCAAGAAACTCCCCACGTACCTGTGTAGGGCAAGAAAAAAAAGAAAAAACAGAGACAGAAGGATAGGGATGGGACTGGCAGCAGTGGGAGGGAGCTGTTAAGGAGAAAAGGTTTCCACACACTAGGAAGCCCCTTCGCAGGCAGAGACTGCAGGTGGCAGAGAGGGGAAGATTCGGAGTTGCGGAGAAGAGCACTACAAGAGGGGCGCGGAGGGCAAAGCGGAGAGATTCCTGCACAAAGGATGGGTGCCAACCGGCACTCACCAGCCCGAGAGGCTTGTCTGCTCACCCGCCGGGGTGGGCGGGGCTGGGAGCTGAGGCTCGGGCTTCAGTCGGAGCACAGGGAGATGACTGGGGTTGGCCGTGTGAACACAGCCTGCAGGGGGCTAGTGTGCCACGGCTAGCCAGGAGGGAGTCCGGGAAAAAGTCTGGACCTGCCGAAGAGTCAAGAGACTTTTTCTTCCCTCTTTGATTCCTGGTACTCTAGGAGAGGGGATTAAGAGCGCTGCTTAAAGGAGCTCCAGAAACGGATGCAAGCCACGGCTAACAGCTGCAGACCCCAGAGACGGGCATGAGACGCTAAGGCTGCTGCTGCCACCACCAAGAAGCCTGTGTGTGAGCACAGGTCACTCTCCACACCTCCCTTCTGGGGACCCTGTGCAGCCCGCCACCGC